>JAODAI010280721.1:0-10054 GCA_027575025.1 Scotoplanes globosa | reverse complement strand
ATAGATGACCCGAATAATAAAGAGTTACAAAAATCAAGTTTTGAAGAAACAAATGCATGAATTAAAGTCTCTGCACTATTAGGTATATGGGGCGGAAGTATCCCCACATACAGGCATGGCTAATGCTAACCCATGTATGCTATGCTTAAATGGTCCAAATGTAACATGTTGACGTACCTTCAGTGTCACTCACTCACTCAACTATGCGGACGTATCCGATATATAGTTCGCAACGCAACGACAGGAGTTCTGACTCATCACCTGACATGGCGAGTATACGATTATTGTCTCGACCAATACAATCGATGTAGTGTATTGGTATTCTAGCTCTGAATGGAACAGTAGCATTATACATTTTACATTATAACTGATTTGATATTCGGTCTTGGATGTCCTTTTTCATAGTCCTCATTTCGCTGACAAACATAATACTAATTCCAGTACACAATATGAAAAATGAGAACTTCGTTTCCGGGGATATGCTTAATTGGCATATTATATGTAGTTCATTGCATGTGTCCCATGATTGGCCTTTGCGATAATTACAAACATTGTTGTTGTCGATTACAAAAAATACCACGTAGTTTAAGTTATCTACCTTGTTGATTAATTTGTCATCCTTAGAAGAGATGGGTTGATGGTTCTTAGCTCCACTTACAATCATGGATTATGCATTTTTTTTATATCTCCATAGCATTGATAAATATACCACCTTTTTTCGGAACCATCTTCCGAAGAAAGCAATGCATATGTTTGCATATTGATGATTGAGCTATGCCATAACTATGCATAATCTGGATCAGTAATATACTTTTTTCCCCTGAATAATACAAGTAGTTGTAATGGAATATATGGTTGTTCCGTCCATGGTTTGTATATGTAGCTGGTTGTAATATCATAGATAATGGCAATATCTTTAACTATTTATTCATATAAGTTCAAGATCATCACAATAAACTCACGAGCCAATGAACGGTTGGAGTTCCAATTACTCCATGAAAGTTGTTATTGGTATTATATATTTTAAACTTTAACAATTCAGATTTTCGAGCCTATATCAAAATATATTTTAAATTTCGCATTAGCAACATATACTTAATTTCAAACATGAACTTTGTAGTCACCAACACCAATTGCATAGGCATAATGTGTACTGCAAATAGTATTTTGATCGTGTGTTGCCATCATTACTTTATCGTAATTCTACATTACATTGTCTTATTTTAATCTACCAGTCCTTCGGCCCTAATGAGATTTCTGCCAACGAACACTCGAGTTAGTTGAAACATACTAACTCTGAAGGAAAACAAATATATATAAAAAAAAAAATCTTAGTATGTCAATTTTCGTAATTTTTGCAATTAACATCTACCTTACAATATAATATACATATATTCATGGACAAAGATTAATGAAATACATACGTGATGTTATAAATATATTTAGAGACTGGTAGGTAAATAAGATTAGTTTCATCCTGATGTTTTAGTATTTTGCTATTTATTTCCTTGTTTTTTATGATTTTGGTAGTTTCTATGTATTATACATATTTTGTTTCTTTTTATGTATTTTATTCATTCAGTTTTTCGTATTTTATAGTTGGTGATGAAAGCCATACAATATGACAACAAGTTCCGCCTTGACCACATTCACTATCACTAATTATTAACCAATTTACAACTAACTGTGTTACAATACAAATAAGTTGTGGTCGAAAGCCTTTAGTATACAAATATATTCAATATGTGTACACTTTTCATACATACCATTTTACAATTAATGTAACACCTACAAAGACTGCCCGATTTCGATTCGAATAGTGTGAATATATGCGCATGCACGACAGGAAAGAAGAAAAATCATTATAAGGAAAATTACTCTAATCAGTTTCGAATCCCGAGTAAAAAAATGTTTGCTATTTACTGTAGCCATTGCAACTATGAAATATGTCCACATACATATAATACAACTGGATATCTTGATAAGCTAAATTATTTTGGTAATCTACCAACTGTATCAGCTGATCATAATGTATGATTATATTAGAGGACCGACAGTGATTATGGAGTCACACGTACAATATACATGGTACGCCCAGCGCATTCATTAATGTGCGATATACATTGAGATTCCATGGGTAGTTATGGATAGTAAGCAGGAATTACATGAGGTGCTGGTAGATTGTAAAGGTTTATTTGAGAGACATGGGTTACCCATGAATCTGGATAAAACATATGTTTTATATGGGCATGCAATGGCAGGAATTGGGTATAACGCCTGCCGACAAAAATATATTAAGCAGAAGGATATATTCGCGTATATGGGTGGATAATTATTTTGGGGGATGGGCGGTTTGGCGATGGGGAGGTGCGTAAACTAATTCAGTCGTAGGCTCTGGCATGTATAATGTAGAGGGAGTTCTGTCAGATAGATATATTTCTAAGAAATCAAAGGGAAATATATTCAGTACATGTGTTATCGTTGTATGTATTTACAGTCTCGAGACAGTGGTCCTGTCGGGTCTTCATTATCGGCGACTCCATATATGCGAAACTAATTGGTGGATGATAAACTAAAGATGTTGGATGATATTCGGGATAATATTGGGATGAATATGAGTCTTATATGCATGGTGGTAATGGGGCGCATGAGGACTCGACTGTACGTGTACAGCGTATGTACATAACAAATAAAAAGGGACCTACATTTCTTGTTATTCCATTGTTTACGTATCACTTTTTAAGATGGTCGCAATAATACCCGCCCTGTAATAAATATGCGCGATACCATCCTCGAAAAAATAAACTTATACACGGCAATGCAGTGTGTCACAATTATTGATCCACCTTACGATTTATGAAACATTGTGGTAATATAAATACAAATAAGCGAAAACAATTGGATGAGGAAGATTGCTGGGGTTAACCGGGTAGATATGAGGAGGTTAGAGGATGTTCGGGAGAATATTGGTATGGATACGAGTCTTACATATAGGTTGACAAGGGGGCGCATGAGGTGGTCTAGAAGTGTAGAGCGTATGGATGAAGGGCGTCTTCCGAAAATTACGATATCACATGTGGTTGTCGTTAGCACGGGTAGTAGGAGACCTTGTTCGAGATGGAGGTAATGCGTGGATAGGTATTTTAAGAGGAGAGGTGGTGACGGAGATTGGAGGGTAGTGGCTATGGGTAGAAGGATGTGGATAATTTGGCCAATGATGTTGCTGTCCGTCGGTATTTTTTTCCTCACCCATCTTTACCCCTCTTTAGAGATTTATGAGGTAGAGAGATAGGTTACCGCCTCCACCTTCCAATATTTGCATATGCCTCGTTCAACAATTAATGTGTACAGTATTGCCACCGACAGCAATATATAGGTTTATTATCTCGGTCATAGAGCACCATTATGCACAATACAAATATAAAGGGACCTAGAGCTCATAATATACCTTTATTTACATGTCACTTTTTTCGTAATAATCCCTGCCCACTAATAAACGTGAAAAAATCACCGCTGAAAAAAAAACGTATACACGGTAATACATTGTAACATATATGATATTCATCTAGCTTACGGTTTTTGAAACATGGTGATAACGATTATAACATAACGTTTCCACAAATATGCACAAACACACGCGCATGCGCATACGTCGATGTGACCGAAAATATGTATTGTTAACAAGAAACCAAAATCGGTTCCAAATACTAATAAGTATTGCGTAGTGCAGTGACCGAAACTCAAACTGAATTAAATGATACTCATGTGAACACTGTATATCATTAATTAACCATTCGGTAAGTTAAGATTCGGCACCAGGATCATGAGTTTACCAATGATCCACTCAATCAGACACACATCGAATACTAGCTCGTTCAATGGTTATTGATATACATTATTCAAACGATTCCGACAGCGTCTTACCATTAATTTAGAAATAATGGTAAGACGCAATTTCTTGATGTTTTGTATTAATATATGTACTTAATTTGTATGAAATGGATCAAAACCGAAAATAAAACTTTCGGGTGTCAAATAGTATCACGTTGAACAATATAAACTCGATCTGATTTAAAAGTATACACTGTGTATGAGTGTAAATGCAGAAACACTATTTCAGTCCCTGTGTGCACATAACAGTCACGTGGCCAATATCAACCGTCTCGCAAATCTCGACTTACGTACATTTTCTAAACCTGAAATTTGGTCAACTTGCCGATACAAAAATGTACACCAGACGTATATTCGGATGGAGGTTGTAGTGGAATATTCAAAAATAAAGGTTACAATTGTTTCATAGGGGATGTACTTACTTTGAAAGATCACTACAATTACCGGCTGGCAATTTTCTGGCATAGGCACAACCATGGCCTTCTTCCCCATGATTGTCATTTTTTTTTCATAAAAATAGTTACAATCACAGTTATAATACTCGTGGAAGAGGACATCTTCTCCAACCCTATACAAAGACTATGTTTGCCCATTTTCAAGTCACAAGCATGGGAGTAAAGTTATGGAACACTCTCACTATTAATTTAAAAAATGCTCCAAATATTAACATATTTAAGAAGCATTTAAAAAGCTACTATATCTCACTGTATTCTTCGTGATATATTAATAAATACAAATATTTGTGTTATACATAATTAATTAAACGAAGCTACTTTGTATTTGTCATATAATCCCGTATATTATATTATACAAAAGTGTGTAATATCATGTACTTTAAATGGCGACTGAGAATATCTTCCTACGTGTGCCAATTGATGCAAGCAAACTGTATCACATGTATAGTGTTATTGAAATTTGTATCGGTCCGAAACAACATTAATTTGATTCGAAGGAGGATACAATAAAAATAATATTCAGTATTACTGAAAAGAGTATTATGTCGTATTATGTGATATAAGGCAATCGCTTTGAATTACCCATATTGCAGGAGGATCATCTCCAACATCCACACGATTCTTAAGCGGGACTGGATTATGTTTTATTTAGCTGTTTCCTTTTTGGGATATTTTTGGGAGGGGAGCAATTGCTATAACTACTATGAAACAAAAGTATTTAACATAACCATTATCATCTTTATAAAAATGTACCCACTCATTGATTTGCGAGGGTCATCGCCAAAAAAGGTAGCACTTTTAATCGGAACTTAGCTGGGTCATTATTGTATTGAATTGTTTGAGCTGTGTGTGGAACCCCGCCGAAATAATTTATGACAAATTATGAATTTGACATGCTACTAGCCTGACATATAATGACATCAGAGCATAAACTATTGACCATTGGTTATACTATGTGCATATTATGTTAAAACATATGGTCATTTAAAAATATGTACACTAATATATTCGGCATTAATTGAGGGTGTGGATGGGTCCATTTAGTCCCATTAACAATTCGAAGAAGCAATAAACCTTGCGCAAAATCGTAATACTTGGCGGCGGGGGATTATCCATGAGCATGTCGAACATACGAGGCCAGTGCCGTGTTAAGTATATTCGGCACATATATAAACACATGCATTGGAGGTGACTCAACCTATTACTAATAATATAACTTCACTATTATGCCCAAATGACATCATATCTGACGATGTGAACAAGATGGAATGAAACAAATATAAAATTAATGTCTTACTTAATATACCAATATGTGTTAGTATGAGCCAAATAAAATACATACAAGTAAATAAATCAAATTATTGTCATTATAAGACCGAATGATCAGATTATGAAGCTCGGCAATAGTGATATCCAGAGGTCGAATGCCGCGTCGGAAATATTAATTTCAATATTAATATATATATACTATGCTATATATTATGTACAATAAATATACAATCATTAATATGAATAATAATTATACATATTAATATGTAGACAGGAGGGATACCAGAAAAAACGGGGCTATTAACGTCATCTATAAATTAGTGTAACATGAATATGCATTCATTATCAATTATAAAATTACTCATGGAATGTATTCATCGTATTATGAACATATTCCCAAACTGTTACAGATTAATTTGACTACTTGTAGGATTTTCTAACGTATTTCATTATTTGTATTGATTTGATGTATTTTCCATATATTATATAGACTGCTATCCTTCCTTAGTTGTTTTTGTATTTAATTGTGTGAGATTACGTAAAGTAAATGTCGATCATTATCCATTTAAAAATAAAGTATCCGTAGAAGCTTTTGTGAGCTATTATAGATGACCAGTGTAGGCAATGTATTCATTGACGTCGGAGTATACCGTGGTGGTCATATGTATAATACTGAATAACAAATCGAAAATGTATATTATTATATTATTATCTCCATTAATTTCCAATTAAAAAACATATGACATTAAAATACTGAATTGACTATTTGTAGGATTTTCTAATGTTTTGCTATGGATTATACAGCATTACGTTATTTAGTTTTTGTTCATGACTGTATTTAATAGTTTGATATTAAATTGTTCATATCGTTCGAAATGTGAAACTTAACCCATAAATACAATACATTTATTGACATCGGAGTATACATTGGTGGTGTTATGTATACTGAATAAATACCATGAATATTAAACACCCGTATTACGGTATTTTACTATTTTAAATGTATCTTAAGCAAACATAACACATCAGATCAATGTATATCTCCATCATCTTCCATTTGAAACAAATATGAAATGGAAATACTTAATTACCAATGTTGCCCCGCATGGTAATATGACCAGGTAGACGGTACTATGGTAGTACCTTACTAACTGAGATACACTAGCGGTGACTTAATGTGATATTTAAAACATGATTGCAATTAAAATTCAAGTTATATATTTGTACCTAATTTGATTTTTTCCATAATCAGTATTATGATTTGTATTCGAATATCACTTTGATTGTGTATATTAATTGTATATTATACTATGATGCACCTCGTCGCGCTCTGAAGTTGTGTAATATTAATACATATCATATACGGTGGTCATATTAATAGCCATAATATATATGCTTGATGGTGCATATACATTAACCATGGCAATTAAGTGGTGGTTGATGCTTTGGAAACTAATATCACATTGCAAATAAATATAAATATCACAAAATAATGATTGACCTATTATGCTGATGATATTTGACTGTGTAGCATTAAGAAGACACACATATATCACACATTACCATGTATACCTTTGGTGTTGGTTTGTTGAAGGTCGTGAAGTACAGGCTCATCCGATAATGAATAGGTAATAATGCACCCCCAAAACCTTTTAAAAAGAGATAATAACAAAGAAATCTTAATCACAGGATACACGGTTGCTAAGTAATATACATATATACCTACTATGCTATAGACAACATTCATTTAACAGTGGATGATATGAACATATTCGAAAAAAAATACCCAGATTTCTTTACCGCTCAAATATATACGTACAATAAAATATATGTAATATGTAATGTATAATAATAATCCACGTATACAGTATTTGCATGATATGTTACACCCTACATATTAGTAACTATAATAGTACGGCATATACTGTTACTATACCCACTGGTTATATGGCGAACTACTGAGTATGATGTCCTCATTCGTTGGATATGTTACCCCCTACACATTAGTAACTATAATAGTACAACTGGTACTATACACATTGGTTATATGGCGAACTACTGAGTATATACGTCTCACAGTCGATGCCAATATGTTACTAGGAGGAGTTGCATAGTGATGTCCACATATTCGTTGGATAAATACGTGAGATACCTATATATAAATCACGGATAGGGATAATACGAATCATAGTGTTGTTTATATACTATGCATCCCGCGGCTATATTGTCCATCCTTTTGATTATATATTTACAACAAAAATAACATAGTGTACCTTAATGAATTAACATAGGTATTGACGTACAATTTGTTTTATTAGTTAATAATGAAGTTATATTATAATTTCAAGTCAACTTTGAGGTGATTTATTTTTTGGGGGAAAAATGTGAATTTTTCATATTTCGTTTGTAATTAGCTTATAATTAACAAAACATAACATAGTTAAGTTGTTTGGTTCTATGTTGTTCATAACATATTTTTATATTGGCGTACCATATCTCAGATCCTTCGGACAATGCATGGCTAATATATTAGGGGAGCCGAAGTAGCCACCCTCCCGGATACACATATATCAAGATCGCTCGAGTAAGTTAATTAGGGTTAATAATGACCAATATTAACAGATAGCAATGACATAAACCTGTGGATTATTCGCCAACCGCAGGACAACAAACTATGTGCAAGTAGCGTATACAGTACGCACGTATAATACACGGTGCGCGCTAGTGTGTTGCCACATCGTGGATTTCAGTATAGCAATTTTAGTCTTGAGCCATACATATCGAATAGCACCACACGCATGACAATTCCAATGTTATAATCGGCAATACAACTCTGTACAATGCAGGCTTGCACCTATTAATCGTGGTGAACGAATAATCATTCAGATGACCAGTATTACACAAACAATTGATATTTTACACTTGGCTCTCAGATCCACACTGTAGCGGTATATTTAACGTTATTTTTTATGATATGAATATTAATATCTTTTGGCTTTACCATGTTAGGAAAACAAATTTCGCGGCCCGGACGGAGCCACAATAATATTAAGCGACTATGAAAGTCAGTGTGATATGAATGGCTTTGAATTACAATTTCACGTTCGGGGTGGTTAATAGATAAAAATATGGAGTAAAAGTGTATAATTAATTATCGGATACAATTATACATTTTTTTGTTTATTAATAAATAATTGTCTATCTGCATGCCTTTTTATAAAATGTTATTCCAGTATAACTAACACATTGAGTACCTTAGAACATGAGAAGGATGTGTATGTAGGGAGGGGTGTTGGCGAGTCTCCACACATATATTTTAGGGATGATGAAGAAGTTGAAAAATTGAGAGACAAAATTAGAATATTCGAAGAAAAAATATTGCCACATCATAGCACGCCTCTTCCGCTACAAATAATTAATATAATACACAACCATACCGTATATATTTCAGTCACATTATACATTAAAAAGCCTAAAAACCTAATAAGTTATAAAAGAAGAGCATACCTTCATACCATAACGAGTATCATAATATGTGGGCTTAACATTTTCTAATACATGATCTTATACCAGCTATATTTCATGTCGAAAATTACTCATTCATATGACCCTGTGTTATAATAATATATTTTGATAGGGTGTTATCGATATGCATATATGTATGCATTGTAGTGTTGTGAAGATGTTCGTTGAAGTCAGAAATGTGAAATATGAGAAGCATACCACCAGTGACGATCTCAAATTAAAACAAAAATCGTTATACACACGTCAGTACGGCGTCCTGATTAAACATGTAAATAGTGTGGGGCATGGGGGTCGCTATGATTACCCCCGATTAGCTTCCCCAAACGAGGGATAGCTTCCCAAAACGAGGGATATCTTCCCCGAAGGGATAAAGCTTATATGATCATGGGGGCCCATCTTCCCAGATAGATGTATGTACTTCATCGATGGCAATGACGGGGTGAGGAAGGTCCGCGATCATCCCCCTGTTTGGCGGATCCTTCTCCAAATTGAGGATGAAAGGCTGAATCCGTGGGGGTATTTCAATTGTGCATGTTTGAATAATACCGTACCAGGGAAAAATAGGCTATGGTATATAATACCACTCGTTCACGAGATCCTCCGTTAAAACTCACGCGCCCCCAATTTGAAAATGTGTTTACATTATACATTACACGTGTATGCTAGTGATATACATTTGCTGGCTAATCAGTTATAGTCCTTAACTGTGGCGTTTAGTGAGTTCCCTTCGGAGATAAATATATAATACAAAATGAAACGAAACATATGTTGTTTTTTTTGTTTTTTTTAAATCTCCTTTATTTTTATTCTTAGAATATAGTATCAAATAATATGATATATTGTATTATATCGTGCCAATGTTAATTAATATAAGCAGTTTATTAGTATAAGATAATGGTTGCTAATAATATTAT
>JAODAI010280610.1:0-10054 GCA_027575025.1 Scotoplanes globosa | reverse complement strand
CGTCCAATGCAATAGATGGTAATTATAACTTTCATTGAAGTGGTGATATTCCCAAAAGCAAGGAACCATTGAGTCATGCTGGTGAACAAAGGAATCTGATCATTTTACAAATCAAGTCAATGATTCTCGATTAGGGAAAATTCCGAAAATATATTTTTTTCAAGTTAATATTTCCGAAACATTTAGGGTAATGATGTAGGCATATATGATTATTGGTCATCATGATGGCAATTTCATACTCAAAGTCATGGCATTGCGATGTGATTGTTTGTACTATGTTATAAGTAGTAACCATATTATATATTATAACTTCAGTTTTTAGAAAACATGTCTCAATATTGTGATCATTTGTAAATAGTCTTGAACCGGACCAATGTCATATAGCAACCGATCTTTTTATATACAACTTCAATGGACGGGGTTACATTCGTTGTGCATCTATGTATGTCATTATTTGGCTCGGAAAGAGATAATAATTGTTTAAATCATCGTATTAAGTATCACTTGGTATACGAGGCATATGGTATACGCCTATCTATACCCTATCCTCTATGGCATTAATTGGCCAATACCACATGGTAGTATAAACAGTGGAGCCTGTAATAGGTCTGTATGGCATGACATGCATATTAATTACAAGCATATTGTCTGGGATGCATCGTGTACGGTATCTTGGAGACAATAGGCTGGTAGACGCCGGTGGCTTTGTTTCACATGTGGCCGCCCAGACCGCGTGGATTCCAACCACTCGGTGAGATTGGGGTCGTACCAAATACTTTAAATCGTTGACTGTCTCTTTTCGCAGATGTGCAGCATTATATTTTTTTGACAATTTTCAACAATTCGTACCAAAATCAATGATAGCGCTACCATGTCAATATGTTAAAAAAAGGATAGTCCACTCTCATTTTAAAATAATTTAGAAAAGCAGGAAAATAAGTTAATACCACAAATTTTACACTTTTCGTACGTTACAATTTCAAGAAATCACAATTTGAAGTAGTTGTTGCATAACAAAACAAGCCATTTGTTATGATTTTCAACATACTAAAAATTGTTGAGTTTCTTAATGATTTTCAATGTAGTACTAAAAGTTTTTTAATTTTGTTGGACTTTAGTAGTAGTGTCTTATAGAAGATTTCTTATAAAATACGTGTAAAATTGTAGAGATACCACATATGCATAATCGTATGTCTTGTACAGGATGCAGTACGCCCGGTCCAACCAAGGCCATATCCACTAAGTTATTTACAGTTTAGTTTCAAATTTATGTTTTATTTCGGGCTGTTAAAAATGTCCACTCAAACGCATTGCCTAATATATTCTAGAAAACAAACAACTCATGAAATTTTAAACTATATCAAACAATTTTACACCGGTATATAATTATACCCTAATAATATCATTAATATTATTTTAGCGATAACTCACAACCAGACACGTATTATCACAATATATTAAAGGGATTGTAAAGTTTGTGTATAATGTTAGTTGATATTATAGAGCAGAACATTATCTATCAAATTTAGGACGCCATTTTTTACAAACGTCTTTATCAAGACTATTGTGACGTATGGTCCTTACAGCTAAAGTACAGAAATAGCCCGATAAATGGCTTGTAAATACGTTTTCTCCAAAAGTTAACGTACGATAATGTTCAAACTTGGTATGGATGTTGACCCCAATGTATACAACAACTGTGTTATTTTTGTGGAGGTCAAAGGTCATTTGAGGTCAAACACTGAACACGTAGTTTTAGTGTTTGATCTCAAATGACCTTTGACCTCCACCAAAAATAGCACATGTCTTGTATGCATTGGGTACAACCTTCATACCAAGTTTGAACACTATGTACTTTAGTTGTAAGGACCATACGTCACAATAGTCTTGATAAAGACGTTTGTAAAAAAATGGCGTCCTATATTTGAATATTTCAAACATCAATATATTGAGAACGGAATGTCCGATTTGACTCTAGTTTAAAGCATTTTGTAGACAATTTTCTGCTCTATAATATCAACTTAGCATTATAAACAAACTTTATGAAACCTTTAAGTAGTTTGAAGGTATGCCTATGATTATTGCAGTAACTTTTCAGAATAAAATCTACCCATGATAAATCTGTCACTATACGCGCATATCTCAATTTGTCATTTATTTTACTGTGTTTTTATGGGTTCATTTTTAAGCTTTGTACGTATATTAGGCATACATATATATGTGTACAATATATTAAATATTATATTATATGAGTATCCCTATACACAAACGTAATTATGCATGTTTATCTAAAAACATAACATATATAACTTGGGGATTCATTATATGTAATACGACTAGTCGCATAGCTAAACTGTAACAATTGGATTTTTTCGTATCCCTTTAACTTTTGAGGGGCTTCAAAATTATGTTGATGCTTTTTAATTTTAATTTCATACTTTTTGTTTACTGAGAGAAAAATCCATGTTTATGTTTTTTTTTAAGTTTTGTTATTGTTATTACATTTATGTTTGATTGTATTACATTTATGGTTGATACATTTATTACATGTGTGGTTAAAATAGTATTACATTTATGGTTGAACATTTATTACAAACATGGTTGACTTTTATTACATTTGTGGCTGGTATTACATTTGTGGCTAAATTATATTACATTTATGGCTGCTATTACATTTGTGGGTATATTGTATTACATTTGTGGCTGGTATTACATTTTTGGGTAATAGATGCGCACACTAGAGTGTGCAGTTAGCCCGGCACAACATGACAACATTGTGCTAACGTATAGGGTTATGCATGCAAACCTGCTAAGTGGTATGTATGCTACTGATAATGTTGATAAATATACAATATGACACTATAGCGCCTAGGGGCGGCACTGAACAACATGATAGCATGTGCTAATGTATAGGGTTGTGTATACTACTGATTTTATTAAATATACAATATAGCACTAGAGCCTGGAGTCAGCACTGAACAACATGATAGCCTGTGCTAATGCATAGGGTTATGGAATATGCTACTGATAATTTTGATAAGTATATAATATAGCACTATAGCCTAGATTCAGCAGTGCACAACATAATAACATGTGCTAATATATAGGGTTATGTATGATAATGTTAACGGTGTTAAATATATAATATGATGTTTCGACAATGACTGTTTTAATTACACATAAATGTTAACATGAATATGCATGTTGTTGTCTATATAATATACTGTAAACATAAATATGCATGTCGTGTCCTAGATACTAGTCAGCTAGCAAGGGAATTCGAGCTAGTGATAATTATATTAATGTGCCTCTAACTGGTATAACACATATGTTGTGTGGCTCATATAACCTATGCGTTGAAAAATGTTAGGAAACAAAATGAATTACCCAAAATATAAAAGCCGATTTAGTTCCTATCAAACGCGAGTTCCAAACGGTTGTTGCTCTTTGGGTATATACTATATTGATGTATGCATTTAAAAGGACGAGGACACTAACCAATTAATTAATATCCTACATTGTGTCTTGTTGTGTAGTGCTGTTAAAAGATTGTTTTGCATGTCACTATATTGTTGCTCTTTACATTGCTGCTCTTTATATTATATATTGACATATGGGTTGAAAGAGATACGGAAACTAAACAATCAATGAATATACTAGTTGTTTCTTGTTATGTAATGCTGTTCTAAGATTTCTTGGCGTGTATAATATATTGTTGCTCTTTGCGTATAATTATACTATATTGACGCATGCATGTAAAGGGACCAGGTAACTAATTAATCCACTAATCAATATATTCCATTGGTTTGCGTACACTACGGCTGCTCTTTCTGTGTATTGTATTGCAGATCTTTGCATATACTATGTTGCCGTATGCGTTGAAAAGGACATACTAGGCATCAGTCAATATACTACATTGTGTCTTATTGTGTAATGTTGTTAAAAGATTTCTTTGTGTGACTGTCACATTATATGGTAATCAACTGCGTAGCAAACGATACTGTTCCAATAAACTGAATACAGCTTCTAATAATTTTCATTTGTTCTATATATATTTTCGGACATACTATGTCATTCCATTTGTTTTTGATTTTTGGCTTAATAAGAAATAATTATGCGTGTGTCTGTGTGGCACCTGGCTCGTGAACACGATATATAACCGTATGTCGAATTGAGTTGATATTTGGTATGGGGATGCTATGTGTGTCCGTTAGGGAAGCATGTTGATTTTAACTATGAATCCTCTCATTAATCAGTGGGTGGGGCTTTTGGCGAAAAATCGCAAGAAATGATTCGGGAATATATCAATAAACGTAAGTCGGATTAAGTTGATTTTTGGTACATGGATACTCTGCGGGTCGGTTAGAAAGCAAATTGATTTTGATGATGATGCCTTGTAAATCAATGAGTTGGCAGGGCTTATTGTGAAAATATCAATAAATGGCTCGTGAACGATATCTCATTAAATGTAAGTCTGAATTGAGTTGTTATTTGGTACAGGGATGCTCTGCGGGTCGGTAAGGAAGTCTATTGGTTTTGACGATGTTACCCTCGCATATTATTGAAAAATATCAATGGCACCTTTACAGGTAAAAGAAATATGATTAATATGTGATAGTGCTTTATATATTATGTGGGAGAGAACCAATCCTTATTTGATTCAAATTTCCAGTTTTCAAGTTATAGGGTGTTGGAGAACCATTACCCCAATAAATATTCCAAAATTAAAAGTTGTATTTCATCAAAAGTCCTTCTTGCTGATATTTTGCAATGTCAATCAATACAGGTTATCCAATTGTACATATATAATGGGTTCCCAAACCTTGCATATCTACATCAAATCAGCCCTGGTCATGATCAAATTAAGGATAACATAAGTTTAATTCATCTCTAGCTAGCACCTACGTGACTGCTACCAGTGATTTGTTAGATATGCTATCAGGAACTTGCGAAATATAAATCATTTGTCTCATTGTTTACCTCAAGAGGTAGGCTGCTGTTTCATTGTCACTGTATTTTTAGAGGTGATGGGGCTGGTTAGCCTTGGTCGGTAATCGATCTAGGATAATGAAAACTGTGATGTAACATCAAACACCGCGCCTGGGCAGCGCTGTCTGGCTATTTGTCCCGGTTGATGGGGTGTGTTAGCCTTGGTTGATGGCCATCTAGGAAAAGGACAATTCAGATATAAAACCGCACACAGGTCAGCCAGGGACGCACTGATGTGGCTATTTGTCCCACATTTTTGATTGCTTGTCTTAACAAGAAATGTATGCGGTCACCTCGGCGCGTGTGTGTGTGTGCGGGGTATGTGTGAGTGTATAACGCCTAGCTCGTGAACACGATACCTTAATAACCGTTCTAGTCCGATTTAGTTGGTATTCGGTATAGGGATGTTCTATTGGGCGGTTAGGAAGCCTATTATTTTTGACGATGATATCTCACACATTAATTAGTGGGCGGGGCCTATTGCGAAAATCGCAAGGAATGGCTCGTGAACACGGTATCTCAATAACCGTAAGTCGGATTGAGTTGATAATTGGTAAAGGGCTGATCTTTGGGTCGGTTGGGAAGCCTATTGATTTTTGACAATGATACCTCGCATACTAATGAATGGGCGGGGCTTTAATCGTAAAATATTGCGAAAATCGCAAGAAATGGCTCATGAACACGATATCTCAATAACCGTAAGTCGGATTGAGTTGATACTTGCTACAGATATGCTCTATATGTCGGTTAGGAAGCCTATTTATTTTGCCGAAGATACCTCGCATGTTAATGAGTGGGCGGGGCTTTATTCTTAAAATATTGCGAAAATCGCAATAAATGGCTTATGAACACGGTATCTCAATAACCGTAAGTCCGATTGAGTCGATATTTGTTACAGAGCTGTGCTGTCGGTCTGTTAGGAATCCCTTCGATTTTTACGACGATATCTCGTATATTAATGAGTGGGCGGGGCTGTATTCGTAAAATATTGATAGTCTAGAGCTAGGCTAATTTACAATGTACATGCGAAGCCCTCACATTTTTTTTTTAAATTGGGAAAAAAATGTAACCTATATAGCACACGGAAGAAACCCACCTGCTTCGGTGGTGATAACATGCATGCTAATTGCTGGGTGTGGCTTAATGCAGAAAGCTCGGGAAATGGCTCGTGAACACGGTATCTCAATAACCGTAAGTCGGATTGCGTTGATATTTGGCACATAGATGTTATATAGGTCTGTTAGGAGGCATATTGATTTTGACGATGATACCTCGCATATTAATGAGCAGACGGGGCTTTATTCGTAAAATATTGATAGGCTAGAGACTATTCTACAATCTACAGGCGAAACCCTCGCATTTTTTTCAGATTTTGGAAATATTATACCCTATGGCCCACGGAAGAAACCTATCTGTGTTCGGCGGTGAAGGTATGGACATTAATGGTGGGCGGATCTTATTGCAAGAATCTCAAGAAATGGCTCGTGAACACGATATTTCAATAATCGTAGGTCGGTCGATTAAGTTGATATTTGGTACATGGGTGCCTTGTGGGCCGGTTAGGAGGCCTATTGATTTAACGATAATAACTACCTTCCACATTAATGAGTAAACGAGGCTTTGTTTATCAAATATTAATAGGCTAGAGCCGCTATTTTACAATGTACTGTAAGCAAAGCCCAAAATTAAGACAGGAAATCATCATGCACTTTGCATTTTTCTTGTTATGATTGTGATAACTGATGAGCGCGGTTTGCCTACCGCGCCCAGAATACCCGACGTGCCGCCTGTCTTACATGTGGCGATAATTTTTCAAAATCCTGGAGGGGAGGGCGATCCATCGGCGTCTATGTGAAGTCCGGCTAGGTAGTTTCAATGTAGGTACTATGGGAGGGAAAAGCTTAGAAGTGGTGGAGATGATGGGTAGACGGAGGTTGTAGACGGAGGAGCCTAAGTGGAAGGGGGATAGAGCGAGGATGTTACCGGGGGTAATTTGTTTCATGCACGGGGAGATTAAAGGGGTGGGTATTATAGTAAGGAAGTGGTGAGGGTAGAGAGGTTGGAAAGGGAAATTATTATGTTATGGGTTGTACTTAGTAAATCAACTAGTGGGTGTTATGTATGTTTGTGGTCCCCAAAACAGGGAGGGTGGAAGCATATATTGATTGCATTTAGGGATGCGCTGGAGAGGATAATGGGTTGGGTGGAGGAGGGTTCCATGTTAGGCGTAGCGGGGGACTTTAATGCCCATATTGGAGTCATAGGAGTTGTTGAAGAGGAATGTGTGGGGAATTTTGGATGGGGTACGAGGAACAGGGAGGGTAATGAGTTGGTAGAGTTATACCTCCGCAATGGCATGGCGGTGACCGGTTCTATAATCCAGTGTCTCTAACTGGTATATAAAAGTTTTGGGTAGCTCATATAACCACTGCGTTGAGAAGGGTCGGTGTGGCAGGCCCAAAATTCCCCTGTGGGAAAAGCCCCCCCCCTTGACATTTGTAACGTGTGTTGACTGGGGACCTAATTAGGCTACAGTGTAATTAGTCCCTCCGGACTTATAAGCCTATGATGAGGTACAGACAAAAGAGTCATCATGAAATATTTCAGGAAAATCAGTCCCCCATCAGGATATTGTTCCATTGGTTGAATCATATATCACGTGTTGTGTTACGTCATCGCACGCACTGTCGTCATTTTCAATTCCAACGACCAAAGATGGCGGCTGATTTCGAGAAAGAAGTTTTAGAAATCACAACCTACTTAATAGGCACATATTAAAGAATTTAAAAGGGAGGGTATTGGATACATGTGTTATCCCAGCATGTATGGGGTGGAGACTGTGACTCTGTCTGGAGCTCAGCAGCCGGACCTTCAGGTGTGCGAAAATAACTGGATGAGAAGGATCGCGGGCGTTAAACTGGTGGATAGGAGAAGGTTAGTTGATATTCGAGAGGAGATTGGGATGTCTAGGAGTCTTACCGAGAGGTTGATAATGGGACGTATGAGGTGGGCGGGACAGGTAGAACGTATGGATGGTGGGTCCCTCGCCAAAATGACAATGTCACTGGATGAAGTTGGTAGAAGGGGTAGGGGGAGATGGAAGGACTGTGTTGAGAGGGATTATAGAAGGGCGGTTGGGGGTGGTTACTGGAGGACCATGATGGATATGGGTAGGTTGAGGGTTTTGGCCAATAATGCAGTAGTTAGTTCGTTTTTCTTACTGACCCCTAGTTTAGGGATTTACGAGGTATATATAGAGAGAGAGATTTATATGTATTTAAGTATGCATACTCTCTAAGAAGTAAATATAGATGATAGGTATATATGCCAACTATCTTAAATCCGACCATGCGTTTGTTAAATACAAAGATCTGCTTATGATAAACACGTGGACGCAATTCAGTTAAGTTAAGTAAGAATGGATCAGTAAGGACATGGTCCTCGACCTATGATCCTCTACCTCATACACACATTGGACATCATAAATCCGTCCACAGTCACTAAAATACTTATCAAGACCATATTTAAAGGCATTGATACTATCAACGCACACCAACGAATTTGGCAAGCTATTCCACTCATCAACCACTCTCTGAGATAAGAAAACCTTCCTATTGTCTAACCTAGAATACTCCTTACGCAGTTTAAGACTATGACATCTGGTACCAGAATAAGCTGGCAACTTAAATAAATCATAAAATATCAGCTTATCAAAACCGTGGACAATTTTAAATACATGAATGAGATCACCACGAACACGTCGAAGTTCCAAAGTCGTAATCTTTAGACAAGTCAAACGTTGCTCGTAAGACAGAGAACCAAGGGAACAAATCAACTTCGTAGCCCTTCTTTGAACACGCTCACGAAGAATTATATCCCTACAAAAGTATGGATTCCAAGCCTGAATAGCATACTCGAGATGAGGCCTAACTATCTGATTGTACAAGCTAGCAACAATATCCTTATGGAGAAACTTAAAACGACACCTTATCAACCCTCTACTCCAATTTGCTCTCCTCGCAGCAACGACACACTGATTCGATGTTTTCAATGAAGAATCCAGTTGAATTCCCAGATCCTTTTCCGCCTGAACAGCCTGCTTAGTTTCTACCATTGACATTATAAACACTATTCCTATTACCAACTACCGACATGCATAACCTTGCATTTATCAACATTGAAAAACATACCTCAATCCTACGACCAACGGAAAATACTATCCAGTTCCGACTGGAACTTAGTAGTATCCTGCTCTGTGGAAACCTCACTATAACCCTTTGTATCGTCAGCAAACTTCTTAATGCCAGAAACACCAACAGCATCATCTAAATCATTAATATAAGCAACCAACAACATAACCTTTAGGAACCTTTAGGCATTCATGGGATACTTTCCGATTGGCGTGATAGAAATCCCGGGTGAGTGGGCACATTCGAGTGGCGCGTGAGAGTGACAAGTATAGTTTCATTATCCAGCCAGCGCTCAGCAAGTACGCTTCTGCCAGCCAAATGGTTAAAATGCAATCATACTACTTAGCTTGAAGCACTGCACTAATGGTGATGTAAAGCACTACTGATATTCGAGAAGTTCGAGAGCCAAAATCACTTTCTTAATATTGCTGAAGTGATGTTCGCGTTTTTGTAATTAAAATAATAATTATGTCAGTTCTAAATATATATATATCAGTAAGTCTATCAGTAGGTATATTTTGTCGCCATTCCAAGCAGGGTAAATATTATATCACATACCCTATACACACCCGTGGAAAGATTGGATCACATTATCATCTACGCTACATAATTATTTGGACAACCAGCCATAATTCCGAAGTTGATCAAATTTACAGTCACCCGTCCCAGTAAATATTTTACCATCCTGTAAAGATGAATCCCCCTCAGTTCTAACTACTTGAGCAGGTTCAAATAATTCTTACGGGAGTTCAAAGAAGAGCCAATAATTAGTCAGTTCGATCATTTATCTCGTGTCATACGTTTGAGGCAGCTAAATCTTACAACTTCGCGGTGATCTTATTCATGTCTTTAAAATGGTCCATGGTTTTGGTAAG
>JAODAI010280499.1:0-10055 GCA_027575025.1 Scotoplanes globosa | reverse complement strand
CAATATAATTTGATTGGCATTATATAACCTCTGCGTTGATTTGCCGTTAAATTTTATATCTTATCTTATCTTATCTTAGGCTGTGTGCGCCAGTGCGCGTCCACCTCGCATGGCCTCCCACCGACACAAAAGCGTTCGCCTGACGTCATGGCGTCCATGGCATATTGTCCGATTGGCCTGCTAAAAAATCCTGGGTGAATGGGTACATTCGAGCGGCGCGTGAGAGTGACAGGACCTGTTTCATACGCCCTCCCGCCAGCGCGTGCTAGCACGCTTCTGGCAGTCAAAGGGTTAAACAAGAAATCAATAATGCAAGAAATCAATAATGGAAGGAGCCTCCCCCCCCCCCATTGGGGAAATACTGACGTTGCTGTTGGATGCATACACATTGACTGAAATTGATGGATTGCGTATAGTGGAACACATATATATGTTTCATGGGATCATCCATAGCATATGCCTAGTAAGGAGACCACACTGGACTGTTGATCATGCTCCAATCTTGTACAATAAGGCAACATATATCAGTTTTAAAGTCTTTGGTATTACTCGACTTGGACACATTTCACTACATAATATTTAATAGGATCATCCGTGGCCTAAATACGTAGTAAAGGACCATTGGATTGTTGATCATGCTCCATGGCAAATTATGAAGTCATTAACATCGAATGGGAACACAACCAATTATTGGTGACTAGCATTTGCTAGCTTGCCTGTAATCGCCCGTTCCAGTGGCGTGGCGTTTGGTGAGTTTCCTTCCGGTAGAAATGTGTAAACAAACAAACAAACAAATACATCACTCACGGTAGAGAAATAAATAACCCGTCCAATACATAAAATACAAAGTAGCGGATTATATTCTCATCTGTAAATTTATATAATTTATGAAAAAAGTTTCTTATTTACTGTCGATAAATAAATAAATGTACACATTCTGTGAATATATACTTCACCATAAAACAACAGTGACTCCAACGAGGAAACATTAAAATCACTTGGACGATGATTACACTCATACAGTGAGATTCTTAGGGCAACTAACATCTTTACCGTGACTTTAATTTGGTTGGCGATGCTTAACGGCTCAATTGTTGCATCTTGGCTTAATATATGGCTTCGTTTGTGAGCTGTATATCGTCGTTTGTGAGCTGCATAGCGTCGTCTGTGGGCTTTATAGCGTCGTCTGTGGGCTTTATAGCGTCGTCTGTGGGCTTTATAGCGTCGTCTGTGGGCTGCATAGCGTCGTTCGTGGGCTTTATAGCGTCGTTTGTGAGCTGCATAGCGTCGTTTGTGAGCTGCATAGCGTCGTTTGCGGCATTTTTTGGCTCTTTTCAACAGCGGGGCTGGGATATATAGAGCCACAAGAAGCTGGCCTTTGATATACCGTTTAGAGACACTGGAATCAGTTAACTCAACAACGCTACAATCAATTAGATTAGTAAATAGCAACATATGTTTGACTGGGTGCACCATGGCAGATCAGGTATTATGTCGGTCCCTGGTCACGTTGAGATATTAGTCTCAAACGAAAGAAGGAAACCATTCGCTTTATTTTGATACAAAACCAAGAAAACGTTTCTAAAGTTACTGAATCTGTTAACGGGATTGGTCATAAGTTTTCCTACAATTGTATTTAATCTTCTGTTCTCTCTCTGGTGCATAGGGAGTGTGATCTACTTGTCAAGCCTTTACAGGTCTCGTAGAGCACTTCCTGCACAATATGTCTTTTATTTGAACAATTTATCTTAAATAATTTATTGTAGTATACGTTGCGAGAAACAAATAAATAAGTGAAAATGAAATATTCCATTGCACAAGTGATCCATTTTGGAGTGTGACCACTCTATCTCAAAATGAACAATACCGGCATAATACCCGATCTGCTGTGGTGAGTCGCATTTGAAGAAAACTGTCACAGCACCCTCAGCATCCATTACCAACATCGTGGATCACTGGATTGTTGACCACGCTCAAAATCCAGTGAATTTAGCACCAAATGAGAAGGCTGCACAATGCCCTAATTACATTGATTTATTGATTGTGTTGGAACAGTTCAATTGCAACCTGGCGGTTTAATAACGACGTCATCTGGATAATTCCTAGTCGAGGATCACCGGATTGTTGACCACGCCCCAATGTCATATGCTGAACACCAAGCGTGAAGGCAATATGTAACAACTTAGTCTTTGGTATGACCCAACCGAGGCACTGGAGTCCAAATCTCTCCGCTAAAATAGATTCTCTATGGCTGAGCATAGTACAGCTGGTTCACTTGAGGGCGCCATTGTTGAGCCAACCCTTCTCAAACAAGATTAAAATTGCGCGGTATACAAACTCCCAGTACACTGTGTTAGTCTACCTACAGTATCATTGTTAACTCTTATCACGTTAGGTCATTTAAAAGTTCATTTAAAGGGCGCCCCCTCTGTGTTTTTTCTATCACTGCTCTTCAACTATTTTGTGATCGACCTGAATAATGCCCATTTCTGAAATTGTATTGCAACAGGAATCCTACATAATCAGTAGCTACAACTATTACTTATGTAACTATTATTTATGTAACCATTATTTATGTAACCATTATTTATGCAACCATTATTTCTGGGGGCCCAATCGGGGGGGGGAATTCCTCCAAAATAATTACGACGGGGGGGGGGGGGATATACCATCATGTTTTAATTTGACCATTTCTCGTCATACGCCTTTCTTCATGAGCACACAACTTATAGCTCAAACAATGAACTACAAATATTGAATGGTTTTGAGTTCAATAGTTTACAAATATTTCATGAGTTGAAGAAAGTTCAAACGGACTATTCGGCGAGGGAGAGTCGAGTTGAGTGGTGTATTCAGAAATATATTAACTATTGAACAAAAAAATCATTATTTGCTTTATGCAACACCATTTCTTGAATAATTTCAAAATGTAGGTTGAATCGTCCGATCCTAATGGCATGATAGGCTTGCAATTACGTACTCCTTCACGGTTGTTTGAAAAACGGCTGAATCTAAGGCGGGGGGTGGGGGGGGGGCCCGGACACGTGCAGCTCCGTGATAGCCGTACGATAGTAAGAGTACCGTTGAATGAATGGTACATCGTGCATTGGTGCTTTATAATTAACATCATGTGACACACAATTGTCCAATCAAATGTCTAGAATATTCTTGGGTGTTGTATAATAGTTTATATCAGTATAAATGATATTTTTCAATGAGTAACAATTTAAAGGTACTCTACAAAACATTAATAACTAATATGAAATTAAGAAGAGGGCGCCCTATAATGTTATATAATTTGCGATTCACGTGACATGGGGTGATATCTTAATTGTCTACTGTAAATATGATTATTACTGTGTAATAGTGATTCATGATATTATTATTCCTATACAGAGTGATGATAAATTATTTTTTATCTCCATTCATTGGCACTTCCTTATTTCATAATTTAATATGCAACGGTTGCTTTTGAAGTCCATTGCGCTGATGATTTCAACTGAGTATTTATTTATACATGTAATAATTTATATAGCTAGATTGTTCATAATATATATATATATGTATGTATATAGCTTTGTCTGTGTAGTAAGCCTCTGCGTTGTCTGGATTTGACAGCTGAATTAGTCTAAAATATACGGTAGCCCATACCACCTGATTTGTCTGGATTAATTAGTTTAATATATACGGTAGCCCATACCACCCGATAGAGGGACACAACTAGTAGTCCGCCTGATCTGTACAGCATAATACCACTGGATTCGACAATGCATCCAATACTATCTAAAATATAATATATATTGTCGTTGTTCTGTCAAAACCTTGTACGTGACATTTTCTTGAAAATGAGATTTTGACTCAACGTATTCACCATAACATTGCACAACTTCTGAAAATAGTTTTAATCGATTAGCCAATCAGAAAGCAGCATCCTTTGCAATAGTACCCACTACACCTGCCACATACCGTGACATCCAAACTGTGTACGCTAAATGATTGTTACTTCATGGTTTGATTCGCACGGATACCATGCAATTATTTCTTCCAAGTCCAAAACCACATATGTCGGCTATTTTACCCTTTTATTAAAACCACAATCATGTTGATTTCTCGTTGCATGGTAATATACAAAATATGAAGTTTTAGGACCTTCCTGATAAACAACGATTTTTCACACACAAGGTTTAGCCAGAACAGTGACAATATATATATATATATATATATGTATATATCTATAACATATAAATATATATATATATAGTAACATAACCTATGTGCACTTCTGTGTATAGCATAATGAACCCATACAGAGAACAGAGTAAAACAACTGACAAAGGATATATACATTTTTACGTGTACTTTTCCTGTATCAATTATTTTACTGTGTGCTCTCTGCAATATTAATATATAATAAATATATATAAATGGAGATAGTTATTAAAGATGTCAGTGCTTTCAGTAACATACACCCAACTGGATGCACTGATCAGGACTGTTATACTCATTGGTGTGTTTAACTAAGACTTAGTGCATTCATTAGTAGACTAAGGACTTTCTGCACCTTCTGCACGCTGGAGGTCAACGTGACGTGGACTGTTTACAACCAATCAGCAATGGTTATTCCTTAGTCGTAGGTGTACATTAATAGTATAATATTGCTAAATTTGATGAAATGTCACAACGTGCAGAGGCCCCACTGTTACAACTATCATTGTCTTATGATACAGCTCAGTCACAAACAGTGTCAAGCATTTACCCAAAGTCAGACTTCATGCATGATAGGCGGGAAAGTAATGATACAAATTGTATATGAATCTCTATGGTATTTACTTACACTTTGTGGTGTGATCAAAACACTCCTCATCACAAACACCACCTCATAAACAGAACCATTTGATGGCAGTGTTACCCTTTGTCTGTCTGATTGTGTCAATAGACAAAGGCAAATGGTCTACAGTGGTCAAGCTACTGTGGCTGACTATTGTAACTAACCAGTGCTGATTGGCTGTACACATGTGATATTGTGGATTGGTTGTTTTACCTCTGCAATGGTCGCCAATGCAGATGGTCTACAGTGGTCAAGCTACCGTAGCTGACTATTGTAACTGACCAGTGCTGATTGGCTGTACACAGTATGTGATATTGTTCATTGGTTGTTTTACCTCTGCAATGGCCGCCAATGCAGATGGTCTACAGTGGTCAAGCAATGATACAAATTGAATAACAATCTTGCGATGTTTACATTGATCTTGTGGGATGAACAAAGCACTTTTCGGCATGCAGACACATCTCATAAACAGCATTAGGTCGGATATATGAACCAAGGTCTTATAATTTGAAACGGATCATTATGGTGATAACTAGCTGTGGTGGTATTGATGGCAGTGATGATGGTGATTTATTGGCATAAAGCGTTGTATCAGGGGGTGGGGCTGTGAGGCGGTGATGCAGAGTCACTCGTCGGTAGGTTGTCGGTTTTCCTCAGGACATCCTCCCAAACCTCGGCAAGCTGAAAATGACAAGAATCAAGCGTGACGGAAGCAAATGAATTGATAAGCTTACACGTTGCTGTAATTTTTTATATATTTTTTCAATTCATGGGTGACATAGTTAATACCTTCTACGCATCTCACCTTAACCATCATATCTACTCCCAACTACTTTCTTAATAGTCGAGGGCCACGTTCACAAAGAGTTGCGTAGAAAAGTTTGTACGCAAAAAACCTACAAAGTTCGAACACACTTAAGTTTAAGTGCCATACACAAAACTTTCGCTTTAACTTGCACAGTGTACGTACATTGAAGAAATGCGTCAAATCACATATCATAGGATAATATCCTAAATTATATCATAATAAAATAATGATTCACTTGTTGATACAATTTAGTCGCTTTTAGAAATAGCACCTGTCATACATAATTGATTTTCCTGAACAGATGTGAACAACTTTGAAAAAGAAAGTAATGTTTCATGTTTCAAAAACACTGCATGTACTACAAGAGGCCTACAGTGAGCTTGTATATTGAAATATATATTAGAGTGTAGAAGTATACATGTCATAGTGCAGTGGGCCACCATACGGTATCGCACTATTAATCGCTCTTAATATTATTGATTATTAGACTCTACTATATTCCATCTTTTATGAGGCCGAGTAAGTGCTTTTTCTTGAAAAAAATTATAACCACAAAACAGACATTACGCTAAATGAACAATGCTAGGATCAAAATACATTCGAGAATATGACGCAGAGAAAACTACATTGCGTAAGTAGACTTACGCTAAACTATCGGTCTACGGCAAGCTTTGTGAATATGGCCCCGGAAGTTTAAATCCTACAGTGGCTGTATGTAACCTTTGACCTCAAGCAGCCCTAGCACCAGTAATGTAAGTCACTCAGATCCAAGGGATGGGCTACACCTACTTTTAGCATTTATTCTGGTTTGCTTGTGCACTGTAATCACCCATCACCTTCGTTCTAATATTTTTATCATCTTTCTTTCCTAAGTAGTTATCCTGACCCAAGCATCAGTTTTTCTAGACAATTTAGGTATATGATTATATGAACCACATAACGCCCTATCAGTTGGAAACATTCGATATATAGATCAAAGAGTTCAGAAGCCAATAATTTTGCTTGAAATGCTCCGTTCAAAATTTACCTTAAAAGGATAGTCCACCCTCATATCAAAATAATTTAGAAATTGAAGGACAATAAGTTAATACCATACACCAAATTTGACACAATTCGTACGTTACAATTTCAAGGAATAACCATTTGAAGTTGTTGTCTACAGAAGCGTAATGTGGTGAGGGAAGTGGGCCAAAAAGTGATGAAATGGCAGTTATGTAAGGGGCAGGTGGCAGAAGTGTATAAGGATAGGGTGGCACGGAACTTTGCAGACCTACATGAGCAAGTAGGTGGGATTGAGGAAGAGTGAGGGCTATATTTAAGCTTGCTTTTGTGGGTGGGGCAGAGAAAATATGTGGAAGGACCTCGGGATAGAAGGGGGGTTCGTGGAAGAAAAGCCAGATGTGGTGGACGAAGGATGTAGAGAGGGCGGCGGGTGAGAAGAGGGAGGTCTGGAAGAAATTCGAAGAGGCCAGGGATTGTGGGTTATAACCGGAGTTAGCCTTACGCCACCTTTATGTGCAGAAAAAAAAAGGCAGCTAGGAGGACCGTAGAAAAGGCAAGATGTGATATGGAAGATCGCATTTATATGCAGCTGGATGATGTTGGAGGGAGGAAACTTATCTTTAAGATGGCACGGGACAGGAAAGAAGAGGGCATGGATGTTAAGGGAGGCAGATTGGTTAAGGAACCGAATGGGAGGTTAGTCACGGACAAGGATGAGGTGATTAGGGTATGGGAGAACTACTTCAGAGAGCTGTATAACCAGGGACGAGGAGCTGATCTGGATTTACCCAGCGCAATGAGGGATAAGATTGAGGTCGTCGATATTTCGGACTTTGAAGTGGATTGGGCTCTGGGACGGATGAAAAGGGATAAGGCTGCGGGTTTGGATGAAACGAGGGTGTTTGTTCTTACAGAAGATGTAGGTGTGAGTGGTTAGTGAGACTGTTCAGTGTGGGTATGAGGGAGGGGAGTACCCCAAAGGAATGGCGGACTGACCTGATTGTACCTATTCGGAAGCAAAAGGATGATGTTCATGACCAAGGAAAGTATCGGTATATGACACTGCTGGGACAGGTTTTCAAGCTTTTGGATAGAAGGATTTTGGATAGAAGGATTACGGCTAGAGTTGAGACGACGATTGGGTAGAAACAGCAATGCTTTCGTAAGAGAAGCTGGAGGGACAAGTGACGGGTTGTTCTCTCTCAGGCAGCTGGTAGGAAAAAAATTGGAGGTGAAAAGGAGTATTGCATTGGGTTTTGTAGATTTGGAGAAGGCCTATGATACGGTTCCCATGGAATGCGTTATAGTGTACCCGAATCGGAGGTTAGTATGGTAGAGGGCCTTTATGACGATACAAGGGGCAGGGTTCTGGTTAGTTCAGGGATGTCAGAGTTTGAGGTTAATATTGGGCTTAGGCAGGGGGTACTGCCCTCAGTGCACTTCTTTTCATTATGGTAATGGAAGTGATTAGCAGGAAAATCAGTACAAAGAATGTACTGAAAAAGTTGTTATATGCTGACGACCTAACAATAGCTATGGATAGTAAGCAGGAGTTGCAAGAGGTGTTGGTATAATGGAAGGGTTTGTTTGAGAGGTATGGGTTGCGTGTGAACTTGGGTAAGATGACAGATGTTTATCAGTGGGCATGCAACGATAGGAGTTGGGTATAACCCTTGCTGACAAAGGTATTAGGCAGAGGGATGGTTTTGTGTATCTGGGGGAATGAGTTCTGGGGATGGGCGGTCTGATGGGGAGGTGCGTAAAAGGATCCAGTCGGGAGCTCTGGCCTGGAGAAATGTGGCGGGGGTTATTTCAGATATACATATTTCCAAGAAATTAAAGGGGAAGGTATTGGATATATGTGTTATCCCTGCATATATTTACGGGCTTGATATAGTAGCCCTGGCAGGGGCTCAACAACAGCGTCTTCAAATATGCGAAAATAATTGGATGAAAAAGATTGCGGGGGTTAAGCGGGTGGATATGGGTAGGTTGGAGGATATACGGGAGGAGATTATGATGAATATAAATCTTACAGAGAGGATGGTAAGGGAACGCAGGTGGGTTGGACATGTTGTTCATATGGATGAAGAACGACTCCCGAAAATCTCGATGTCGCATGTGGAGGTTGGTGGAAGATGTAGGGGCCCCTCGTCTGAGATGGCAGGACTGTGTTGAGAGGGATTTTAGGAGGTATGTATGTGATGGTGATTGGAGGGTCATGGCTACACATAGAGGGATATGGAGGGCTTTGGCCAATGATGCGGGTGTCAGTTATTATTTTCTTCCTCACCCCTTTTTAGGGATTCACGTGGTAGAGAAATAATTTATAGAATTGGATTGAAGACACTACCATGCATAAGCCCAATATTAACCCCAAAGTCTTCTCACATCCCCGAACCAACCACGACCCTACCACATGTACCTTCACAAAGAACTTCCATCGTTCTAACTCCTGATTCAGGAACGCCCATCTACTTTAACGTATATACATACCTAATGTCATAGGAACCGTATCATAGGACTTCTCATAATATACAAAACCCAATGCCAAACTCCCTTTCACCTCAAATTTCTTTTTCACAAGCTGCCTAAGTGAGAACAGCACATCACATCACTTGTCCCTCTTCCCTTACAAAAGCCCTGTTTTTCCTCCTCGATCTCCATCTCAACTCTAGCCCTAATTCTTCTATCCAAAATCCTTTCAAAAAACTTAAAAATATGTCCTAACAATGTGATACCCCGATACGTTCCTGGGTCATGAACATCACCATTTTGCTTCCAAATAGACACAATCAGACCAGACCGCCATTCCTTTGGGATACTCTCCTCCCTTAAATTCACAATGAGCAGTCTCCATAACCACTTCGCCTCCACAACCCCTATATGTACAAACATTTCCACCTTCGTGTCGTTCAAACCCACAGCTTTATCCCTCTTCATCCGTCTCAGAGCCCAATCCTCTTCAAAGCCCGAAATATAGACGACCTCAATCTTACCATTCACTGTGCTGGGTAAATAACTGTATTAAAACACATACAATCCGTTTTCACATACTTCAAATATATATCCAGCCTCAATATTGCTGATCTGATTCATTATTATGAACCACAACGTAACCTGCGTTCATCCAGCAATGATAAATTAGTACAACCCCGTTATAATACCACGTGCTATGGAAGTAAATGTTTGGCGTTTGCAGCTGCAACACATTGGAATCAATTAACGGAGAGTATAGAATTATGTGATACTTTGACACATTTTAAAAGGTCGCTTAGAACTTATCTATTCTCACTTCATGCATATTTATATGAACCAATGTTGTATTTATGTAATATTCACTTTTGTAAAGCGCTTTGGGCTGTGATCTTCTGGACCTCAAATGACCTTTGACATCTACCAAAAATAACACATGTC
>JAODAI010280388.1:0-10055 GCA_027575025.1 Scotoplanes globosa | reverse complement strand
ACACATAATTAAAGTCCAGCTTCACTCACCCTCGATATATATATATATATATATATATATATATTGAAACAACTAAATAATCACATGTACCATAACAATCTGCATGTTATTCAACAATCTGGCTACAAAAAATGTCATAGTACGGAAACTACTCTTTTAAAGATTTTAAATGATATTTTGCTTGCCTCTGATAAAAAAAAGGTTTCCGTTATTTTACTTCTTGATCTTAGTGCCGCTTTTGATACTGTTGGCCACCTAAAACTCTTAGATATTCTCTGTCATGATATTGTCATTCATGGTACTGTACATAATTGGTGTAAATATTTCCTTATGGGTAGATCACAGAGAGTTAAAATTGGAACTAGTTATCCAAATATACTGATATCGCGTATAGAGTTCCACAGGGATCTGTTCTTGGCCTTCTATAAATGTTTATATAACTTAACTTCTGTTTATTTCGGCAATCACATTATCAACTCCACTCTAATACTACCGCCATTGTTCTCGAACCAAAAACTCTTACTAAATATGCTGACCGCGCTTTTGCCAAATGTGGACCCAAACTTTTGAATGCTCTTCCATTGATAATCCGTGTCATACCTACTGTCCTATATTTATATATTTGATGATCATATATTTCATGAATGTTGATACCACCTTGTCATGCATCTCATCTCTCTCTTTGTTCTTACGTATTTACAAGTCAGGAATGATTACATTATAGTGTTGGGTGTGTGTAGTGGTATTAGCGCCAGTTAGTGGTCACGTCACGTGACATAGAGAGATGACGTCATGGGGGCCGGATGCCAAAAGTTTACTAGATATAGGTCAGTTGTATGAGTTGTGTGAGGTCTTTTAAATGAACCGATGTATATAAATTAGACTCACGCCCTCATTTACAAGGAATTTAGACCATATTAATAAATTATATATATATATACAGGTTCCTTACTAAACGATTGCTACCGCGTGTTATCACAATATGTCATATATGGTGACTTGGATTGGTGTGTATAGTGCCAGATATATACTTTTTCGACTTTCTCCTTATTGTATTTTATCTACTAGAGGTACCATAAGGGGAAATATATATCCTTTTTATAATATTGAAGTTATGAAGAGTCAAACTGCATTGTTACGGAATGAAACATGTATCATTTAATTAGAATGGTGTTTATACATATACATATTGATAGTTGAAACAAATATATGAAACTAAAGAGAACTTAGCTAAAAACATTGGTTCCCCTTACATGGTGTTTATTCCCTACTACCAAACATAAATTATATACACGCCAAATAAAACCTACTTACATTAACATAGCCTTCCTGGAATTCTTCATGAATGTGTAATAGGTACATATTGTCACATCCATTGTGATGAATACCACACAACTACGTGGTAAGGCAGTGATATATATATGCAAACGTTAAGAGGCATTTTATATTTCCCTTTAATATGTTTCCCCCTACAGTATATATTTTGCCTACTAATTTCCCCCTAATGGTCGAATTAGGAATATATATATATATATAAAAATATATATATCAGATATATATATATAAATAATGTACACGGGTATACTTTTGACTCAAGTTTACATACAAATTTGTTTCATACATGTCAGAACCGACATGCACTCATCAGTGTATAACTAATAGTGATCGACTTGGAAAATTACAGAGTGTTGTATTAAGATATTAATTATTATACATCGATCGGCTATTGTACTTAACTCTTGAAGCATGCCATACGGGCAACTATCTTTATTGATTAATTAATTTAATTAAGAATGCGGTCCTAGCTATTGTATTGTACAACAAAATCAATTATGATAACAATGCAGTCTACGTTACATTCTTGAGTAAAACATTGTCCCTGTTTCTACGTTTACTAATTAATTCATTTCGCTTGATCAAATTCGCGCGTCTCTGGGTTACAAATAATAATACATTTTTCTGACATAATCCACATCGTTTTGTTATGTTTGTATATTGACGGGAGTGGCATAATATTTCCCATGTAATTTAAAAGTCTATATTACTGTTCTTTAGCTGACAAACATATTTGCTTAGCTCGGTTATATATATATATATACATAAATCCATTTATACATATATATATATATATACAAATAAATTAATATATTCTTGTTCAACCATGTCTTTATACTAATCATTAATAAATCTAGCCCAGTGCTATGAAATAACTCTACTTCTCCTTTCTACGTTATATATATATATATATATGTGTGTGTGGGTGTGTGCATAGATCGAGTATTATGTGGGAATTCATAATTTTGAGACAGGAGGGATTTACTTCACATATATATCACCTAACACAACGGGATATGACCAAATCCATTAAAAAGTTTTCTTACGCTAATGGTCTCCTCTTTTATGTTGCACCAATACCTCATCACGAGCAAGAGCCGACATAACACCTGACTTGCCATATTTCATAGAACACATTTTTTCCAAATTTATTGATCATAGAGATATCTAGCATATTGTTTTTGATCGATTCATTGATTGATTGTGTTTAACGGCTCATTTGTAACCGGGCAGAATTTTTCCCTGGTCATGGATCCCCGCTGTCCATGTCTCAATCTCTTACACTGCACATCAACCGCGAAGGCACTTCTAAAGTCTTTGGTATGACCCGACCTCCAGTGGGCTCAAACCCATGTTTTGATTTTGCACGTACCTGTATCAACCTGATCCGCCGTAGCAGCATTCAGGTCAACGACCTCCACCTCTAATATGAAGGTCTCTACAGTCTCCCTGTCCAGTGTATTCAGTACCGAAAGTTCCCCATTACTTGACCCCAGATAGAACGGGGTCGGGAAAGTTGACCCATCAACGACCGCATTGTTTTCATCCAGAGCTCTGACAGAGATGATGGAATATTCGAGATGGCTGTCCTCGTCTAGGTCCGTGGCAGACAGCGTGACGACGAGAGAGTCGGCAGCAACATCTAAAATGGGCAGGAAAATATGATTGTTAGCAAATAAGAAAGTCATAAAAATTGGCTAATTTGTGTAATGTTCGTCAAAATTTAAATATAATATTTATTTATTTTTTGTGATATTGTTATATTTCACATAAATTAACACTTCTTGGTGAAAATCTAAAACAAACTTCTGGGGTAAGACATGAATTTATCTTGCACATGAATTGGGGGAACATTTCTCCAACTCTATCCTCATTCTTTTCCACTCTTTCCTTTCCAGTAAGGACTACATAGGATATGTTAAAGTAATAACCGTTTCTATATATATTTTTTTATCTAGAAAAGTTCTATATCAAATGAAAGCTAAAGATGGCGATTTTTTTTTTTTTAAGGGGGGGGTATCGACATATCTGGTGACACTCCTTTACTGCAACAAATGAGCGAGCTCATACTAAGCTAGTAGTACCATTCAATACTATGATAAATTGGCATAGACGATCGGACGAATGGCTTAAACGGTAATTATGAGTGATTTTTCTAAAAAAATACTCTTGGCTTTTACCCACTAAAAAAACTCTGAGTAGGGGTGATGGGTCACATATACATAACATGTTTTAGAAGAATTGACTTTCTTAGCATACATGTATACATCCTGGTCATATCCAGGGCTGGAATTAAACTGACGGAGGCCATGGCCTTGGTGTTTTGAGCAATGACCTTGGTGCCCTTCAGAATGGCACATTTTCAAGGCTTTTTGGCCTTCGTTCCCTCCCTCAGAAACAAAACTCCTGTATCTAGTTAACACTAACTATTGAATTTGGCTTTGGTGACCTTTAAAATGCATAATTGTGCCCTCTAAACCTGAATAAATCGGCCTTGCCCTGCCGCTATACCTTATTTCCAGGCCTGCAACTTTCTATCGCTACACGCTGCTACCATCCACTTTATCTGATCCATACTGCATACATACCGTATCAGGGTAGTTGTATGATATCGATGTAGATTACAATGAATGAATGAATGAGTAGCTTTATGTGATCCATACTGCATACATACTGTATCAGGGTAGTAGTATGATATTGATGTAGATTACAATGAATGAAAGAATGAGTAGCTTTATGTGATCCACACCGTATCAGGGTAGCAGTATGATATTGATGTAGATTACAATGAATGAATGAGTAGCTCTATGTGATCCATATTGTATACATACCACATCAGGGTAGTAGTATGATATTGATGTAGATTACAATGAATGAATGAATGAGTAGCTTTATATGATCCATACTGCATACATACCGTATCAGGGTAGTTGTATGATATCGATGTAGATTACAATGAATGAATAAATGAGTAGCTTTATGTGATCCATACTGCATACATACTGTATCAGGGTAGTTGTATGATATTGATGTAGATTACAATGAATGAATGAATGAATAGCTCTATGTGATCCATACTGTATACATACTGTATCAGGTTAGTTGTATGATATTGATGTAGATTACAATGAATGAATGAATGAGTAGCTTTATGTGATCCATAGTGTATACATACCGTATCAGGGTAGTAGTATGATATTTATGTAGATTACAATGAATGAATGAGTAGCTTTATGCGATCCATACTGTATATATACCGTATCAGGGTAGTTGTATGATATTGATGTAGATTACAATGAATGAATGAATGAGTAGCTTTATGCGATCCATATTGTATACATACCATATCAGGGTAGCAGTATGATATTGATGTAGATTACAATGAATGAATGAGTAGCTTTATGGAATCCATACTGCATACATACTGTATCAGGGTAGCAGTATGATATTGATGTAGATTACAATGAATGAATGAATGAATAGCTTTCCCTTTTCAACGCAGAGGTGATATGAGCCACCCAAAGCCATTGATGTACCAGTTAGAGCCACTGGAATATAATCATCATCACTCCATATTCGACATCTCGACCTTTCGATCACAAGTCCAATGCTCCATAAATACATTTAACATGATATTTTTTAAGAATTGATCCTTTGTAAGTATACATACCTTCCGCTACCTCCTGCTCATATTTACTGATCACAAGTCCAATGCTCCATTTTTATATACCGGTAAGACATTATAATTTTTGAAGAATTGACCGTCTCTATACATACCTTCCGCTACCTTCTGCTCATATCTGCTGCTGTCAAAGACTGGCGGCTGATTGTTGATATCTATCACTGTGATTGTCACATTACACGTGTCATTCTCCTGGGGGGTGCCCCGGTCCCGTGCTGTCATATTCAGAGTGTACTCCTTGGTACCAACAGGATCCAAATCACCGCCCACCCGCAGGCTACCGTTACTCGTAATGTAGAAGTCCCCCTTGCTCCCAGTAAAAATGGAATAGTCCACTTTGCCGGTGTTTGTCCCGTCGTCGGCGTCCGGGGCACTGATTTGACCGACAAGATCTGTGATGGACAAAACATGGGACTGATTTAGTTCATATTTCACAGGGACAGAACATGTGAATTAATTTATAGTTATTGATTCTTAAACATTGATTGATTGATTGATTAGATTTTCCGACCCTTTCGATGCCGATGTTAATGTCACCGTACAGTGTACTCCACTAGTATTTTTCCACCGGGGCGATGTCAGTTTGAAATGTTTGCAAAGCGATCTGGGATCCCGTAGCGATTGCAGGGGAGGGGCTTTCTTAGAAGGGCTTCAAACGGTTCGAAATAGCGTCATTTAGTAAAAAATATTTCGGTTAATTTTGAAAACGGTATAGTTTGAAACTCATAAGACAATACAAGGACACAGCATACTGATTTATTTATTTATATTTCTAAATAAAATATAACAATTTGAATTGCAAAATGTTATTAGTATGGTGCTATTTATTACCCTCTATCTTCCTGTAACAATGTGAGATAGATACCGCACTGTTCTTACTGGAATACCAATTCGCTAACACGAAAAGCGATACACATTTAATTAGGGTCAGTGGTTGCTTAAATTAATTATATTACTAGTAATCTGTCAATATTCTAGCTGATGCAAACCACTTGCTCTGTGACTTGGAATTGTAGCTTACGTTGGCGTTTTGCCCTGGATGGCCCGATCGAGGCGCGGGTACGAGGCTGAAGCTGGCGGTATGTACCCGACGTTGACGGGTGTTTCAGATCATGCAAACAGCTTTCATTATCAGCGGAATTAGATAGGGCTACAATATGCTTACACTGCTGTATGCTTATGCAATTATAATAACGTTCTTTTTTATACTGGTTTATTTTACGCAACATGTGCATATGTGGTATGTTAGGAGCATCCACACAATAGCAACACAAATGAATAACAAATGGATCACGGCCGTTCATGTAACTTCTTAATCACGGTTTAATTGTCTTTCCTTGAAAAGTGAAAAATGGAATAGTTTTTTGTCCGGGTAGTGCAATTTTCACCCGGGCGGGCGGTACAGTTTTCACCCGGGCGGCCAAACTCCAGCCGGGCGCTACCGTACGATTTAAGAATTTACTCGGCCGGGGCGCCCGGCTAAAACAGGTAGTAGAGAACACCGTTATAAGCTTTTGATATACCGGTTAGAGCCACTGGAACATAATCCCCATCACTTCATATGTCATCTTCCGATCATAAGTCCAACGCTCTATCAACAGAGCATTAGATTTCAGTGAGGACCAGAATGCCACGGTTATTATCTACAGTGACAATGGAGTACAATTTCTGGATTAATAATAGACTTGCTGGACTTAATGGGACATTCAGCATAACAAAGAGAGATAAATACTATTTTAATACCTCCTTTGGCTGCATTCTCCAGGACTTCAAATTCGTAGATATCCATCGTAAACACAGGGCTGTTGTCATTAATGTCCTAGCAAATAAACAAACAAAAATAAATTCATTACAAAATATCATTGATTAATTATATTAATTAGTGGTGGATACCAATTGTCCCAATATTTTTTCTTGGCAATTAACTTTGCCTGACTTTGTCTATGTCAACAAAAGGCAAGTTCATCCTGTCGGAGGCAAGCGTTCAGGCCAGATCCATGTCTGAAGTAATAAACCCTAGTGCATAGAATGACTATAGGCCTACCTAGCTTGTATACAGTACATCATGCATATACATTATACATAGTGCAGTGATGTGTGTCTTGTCCAGAACAGCTATTGTATCCAATCATGGAGCTATCAACTGCAATATCATCTTTTTTCACCAACAAACAACTTGGGCAATTATCAGAATTATACAGGCTTTAAAAAAATCCTGAGTTTGATTCGAACTGACTCGAGTGAGCAGCATTCCCAATAGGCAAGCCGTACATCATGTAACCTAATATGCTTAGTGTGTAATGTAATGTTAGGCATATTTCTATGCCCATGGCTAGAAATAATCTCAAAATTGTGGCATAATTGTAATACTATTTTTTGGTGATTTTGATCTCTCTGCACATCACTATTGCATTTTGACAAATTGCCTGGCGCTATTTATTTATGGAAATTATGTGCATCAGGATAAAGTAGGCCTAATCATCTAAGTATATCTCACAAAAACACAACAAAATAGCACTGTTATACACCGACGCTTGTGCGAAGACAAAATAATTCATATATGTACCGAGATTCGTGCCAAGACAATGCAATTTGTTAACTAGCAGCGATAGCACACAACCTACAACCCACTACTTTAATTATTATAATAGAACCTACAAACAATGAGCTACCTCTATATTGACAGTGAACAGGGCCTGGACACTCTGCGCTGGCTCCCCGCCATCCGTAGCGTTGATGTAAAGATCAAATACTCTGTCTCCCTTATCGTAATCCATCGAATCGGTGAACGTAACCGATCCCGTGCTCGCATCGATTTCAAATCTGCCCGCATCGTTGCCATCCACGATGGAGTAGAGAATCTCATTGTTAGGTGAATTGACATCAAGGTCAGTGGCCTGAAAATAAAACATTGAATTAATGAAAATAAGAAATATCACAATATACTTACAATTCAAAATAATTTAACGTAAGATGAGACTTTAGATGAGAAGCGAATGTGCTTAAAGATAAACTATTTTTTACTGAGTCTTCCAGGCTATTCCAAAATTGAACTCCAGTATAAGTAATCAAAAGCCTACATATCTGTGTATTGATTGAAGCTTAAGAACGTATTTAAACAATACAGGATCTGAACATAAGTCATATTATCATGACGCCCCAACACTAGCTTGCCTATTGGAAATGTAACCAGAGTCTCGAGTATGTTCAATTCAAACAAGGGACTTCTTAAAGCCGCTATAATTGCCCGTGTTGTTTGTTGTCAAAACAAAATCGATACTGGATGGAGTTGATAGTTCCATGCTGGAGTCTGGGTACGCACCACTGCACTCGCATCAGTGCACTGTGTAGAATGCCCACATGCTGTAGTCCTATGCATGGGAGACTCTACATCATTATGATATGCAGTGTGTTATATCTTGCACAGTCCATAAAAAATACTTCTATTGTCAACTATACAATGGAACGAACTTGAAGAGAACTTCATTGGACATAAACATAATAGGGAGCCCGGGTCGTCATGATGGCGAAATAATCTGAAATCGGCGGCCATCTTAGAGGTCCGCAATATAACAAACAAAACAAAGACAACGACAACCAACTGTATACAGCCAATCACCAACACTGTATTAAGCTAAACTAGTGGTTATGCAAATTAGTATGACCGCCACGCTGCTCTTTTCAGTGAGTGACCGCACACTAAGCAGATACGGTTGATGACTTCATAAACACAATTTAATGTGGTCCACAAAATATATTTCCTCACCCTCCATTCTCTCTCTCTACCTTGTGAATCCCTAAAAAGGGGCGAGGAATAAAATACTAACTAACAGCCGCATCATTGGCCAAAGCCCTCCACCTCCCTCTATCCGTAGCCATGATCCTTCAATCACCATCACCTCCAGCCCTCCTAAAATCCCTCTCAACAGTCCTTCGATCTCAGACGCGGTCTCCCCCCACCTCTTCTTTTAGAATATTGATATATATTTCAGACCTTAGAGCTAATTATATCATTTCCTTGAGAGTGGATGACATATATATGTATGGTGCTCCATGGCAGATCAGATTTTATGAGAGACAGACCATTAGATTTATTTTGATACCAAAATCAAGAACATTTTGCTTTTCCAAGTTACGGATGTTTTTAATGTAGCCATGACTCCAATCAACATCACCTCCAGCCCTCCTAAAATCCCTCTCAACAGTCCTTCGATCTCAGACGAGGTCTCCCCCCACCTCTTCTTTTATAATATTGATATATATTTCAGACTTTAGAGCTAATTATATCATTTCCTTGAGAGTGGATGACATATATATGTATGGTGCTCCATGGCAGATCAGGCTTTATGTCCGCCCTTGGTCATATTCAGATGTTGGTGTCAAAAGAAAGAGGAGAGACCATTGGATTTATTTTGATACCAAAATCAAGAACATTTTGCTTTTCCAAGTTACGGATGTTTTTAATGCAGCTGGCGATATTCCATTGCACGAGTGATATATTTTTATAGAGGAATACCTCTTCTATCATAATATGAAGAATGCCGACATAATACTCAATGTACCGTGGGTGCATCACATATGCGACAATGCACACAACTCCATCGCTGTCAGATCAAACAGTCTTTGTTGAATTAATTAAGAAATTAGAGCAAAAATATTTCAACATTAATAACATACAGTACTCATGATTTGACATATATCAATTAAATGAGGCACGACAAAACTATTACCCTATTAAACCCACACATGCATAGGTCCATGAGGCAGCAGCCAAATCAGCGCCAACATGAATTCACCTCGTAGGTTCCCAATTAAACAAAAGTAAACTTAAGCTACTTAAATTCAGCAAGAAAGGCCCAGAGAGAATGTAGTCCTTATAGTACGATCTTGAACCTATATTACCCTCCTAACTTCACACACAGTAAAAATACATATTATGACCACTAAGACCACTTCAAGGCATTGAGACTACTCATGAAAACTAACAACTCTGGCAGAGCATTACACTCATCAACCACACTCTCTGTGAGAAGAAAAA
>JAODAI010280277.1:0-10056 GCA_027575025.1 Scotoplanes globosa | reverse complement strand
TACTTTAGTTGTAAGGACCATACGTCACAATAGTCTTGATAAAGACGTTAGTAAAAAAATTGGCGTCCTAAATTTGTATTGTATGATCAATGACTAATGTCAATACCACAGTCCACTGATACCATTGTGATAAAGCAGCATGACACCTGGACACCTCGCCAGTAAACAATTGAATAAAGGCCTTGTATATTGCTGCTCACTGATACCATTGTAATACAGCAACAGGACACCTGGACACCTCGCCAGTAAACAATGGAATAAAGACCATGCACATTGCAGCTCACTTATACCATTGTGATAAAGAAGCAGGACACCTGGGCACCTCTCCAGTAAACAATGGAATAAAGGCCATGTATATTGCAGCTGACTGATACCATTGTGATAAAGCAGCAGGACACCTGGGTACCTCTCCAGTAAACAATGAAATAAAGGCCATGTACATTACAGCTCACTGATACCATTGTGATAAAGAAGCGGGACACGTGGGTACCTCTCCAGTAAACAATGGAATAAAGGCAATGTACATTACAGCTCACTGATACCATTGTGATAAAGAAGCATGACACCTGGACACCTCGCCAGTAAACAATTGAATAAAGGCCTTGTATATTGCAGCCCACTGATACCATTGTGATAAATCAGGACACCTGGGTACCTCACCAGTAAACAATGAAATAAAGGCCTTGTATATTGTAGCTCACTGATACCATTGTCATAAAGCAGCATCACAGCTGGTCACCTCTCCAGTAAACAATGGAATAAAGGCCATGTATATTGTAGCTCACTGATACCATTGTCATAAAGCAGCAGGACACCTGGACACCTCTCCAGTAAACAATGAAACAAAGGCCATGTATATTGCAGCTCACTGATACCATTGTGATAAAGCAGCAGGACACCTGGGTACCTCTCCAGTAAACAATGGAATAAAGGCCATGTATATTGCAGCCCACTGATACCACTGTGATAAATCAGGACACCTGGACACCTCTCCAGTAAACAATGGAATAAAGGCCATGTATATTGCAGCTCACTGATACCATTGTGATACAGCAACAGGACACCTGGGCACCTCTCCAGTAAACAATGGAATAAAGGCCATGTATATTGCAGCCCACTGATACCATTGTGATAAAGAAGCAGGACACCTGGGCACCTCTCCAGTAAACAATGGAATAAAGGCAATGTATATTGCAGCTGACTGATACCATTGTCATACAGCAACAGGACACCTGGACACCTCTCCAGTAAACAATGAAATAAAGGACATACACATTGCAGCTCACTGATACCATTGTGATAAAGCAGCAGGACACCTGGGTACCTCTCCAGTAAACAATGAAATAAAGGCCATGTATATTGCAGCCCACTGATACCATTGTCATAAAGAAGCAGGACACCTGGGCACCTCTCCAGTAAACAATGGAATAACGGCCATTTATATTGCAGCTCACTGATACCATTGTGATAAAGCAGCAAGACAGCTGGGCACCTATCCAGTAAACAATGAAACAAAGGCCATATATATTGCAGCTCACTGATACCATTGTGATAAAACAGCAAGACACCTGGACACCTCTCCAGTAAACAATGAAATAAAGGCCATGCACATTGCAGCCCACTGATACCATTGTGATAAAACAGCAATACAGCTGGGCACCTCTCCAGTAATACCATTGCGATAAAGCAGCAATACAGTTGGGTACCTCTCTGGTAAACAATGAAATAAAACACTTGTATATTGAAGCTTCCTGGTAGCATCTTTTAAGAACTCCCTGGAGATAAGTGCTAGATAGGAAGTGTCAAAATTATATAATCCTTGTGCAAACACTGATGTTTGAGGATCCATTGAACCTATTTAATATAATTAGATAAACTTAATTGATTGACATTGCAAAAGTTAAAGTCCGATAATGTTCAAAGTTGGTATGAATGTTGACCCCAATGTATACAAGAATTGAACTGAACACGTGGTTTTAGTGTTTGACCTTAAATGACATTTGACCTCCACAAAAATAACACAAGTCTTGTATGCATTGAGATCAACCTTCATACCAAGTTTGAACAAGTTATCGGACTTTAACTTTCCGAGAAAATGTATTTACAAATCATTTGTCAGGCTATATCTGTACTTTAATAGTTGTAAGGACCATACGTCACAATAGTCTTGATAAAGACGTTTCTAAAAATTGCTGTTCTCAAATGGAAAACTGCAAACATCAATATATTGAGAACGGAATGGCCGATTTGACTCTAGTTTGAAGCATTTTGTAGATAATTTACTGCTCTATAATATCAACTAACATTATTTACAAGGTGTAATTGTCCTCTAAGGTATTGCATAAGAGAGGTATCGTGGCTCAGTGATCCAAAGGTTGCAGTTTCGACACTATGTCTTTAAGTAAGATATTTAATCACGATTGCTTCTCTCTACCCAAGTGTTAATTGGGTACCTACGTGATAACTTGGATTATATTAGCGATGCATTGTTTAAATGATACATACTAATTATTATACAAAAGACGTGACTTCCATCGATATTAGTGTCTGCTGAGACCGTGTACCCAACACACCAAAGCGCAAACATCAACTTCAAGTGTCCTACCATTTGAAGAATCCAAAGGAAAGGAAATTATATTCACATACCCTGAACGGTCGGTGAATAAACATTGACATTAATATGTCGTCACGGGGTATAAACGTAGGTCAGTCTAAGTACGGGAGAGATCACATCCTAAACGGAAATATTCTCACAGACCGTACCTACTGTAATAACTCTTGAAATAGCCTGAAATTATAGATAAAATATGTTACAGAATACAGTCATGTAAACTCTGATAATATATGGGCTCTACCCGCTGGGTCTGAGCTAAAGTAAAGGTGTAGAGCATGGTAGTCGTGACTACTACTTATACAAAAGACGATATCTTAAAATAGGCTTTGTAGAGTATTGGCCAATCTGGGTCATGCACACGAGAGTGTAAAGACCAACTTGTTCTACTGCTTATTAAAGTATCGGATAAAAAGGACAGTGTATCCACGGGCCCAGAACGTACTGGGAATAAACAAAACGTTGACGTTAAGATGTTGCGGTAAACATGCATGTATAGACGTATAGGCTAGTCTAATGTACAAAGTAACTCGCATTCGAAATGGATTTTTTCACAGATCATGCGGTATATAGCACATGGCAGCCAACTCTATAGATACAATACTACTAGGCTACAGCATACAATCATTTAAACTCTAATAATATGGCCACCACTAAAAGTGTGTAAAATGGTACACTCTAATAAAACACCCTGGTTAGATTTAACCAGGAAAATGTTCATATCATCCATACATATCCTGGTGACGGAAAAACACATTTCTGGTTAAAATGAACACTTTTCTGGTTAATTGAAACGTTATTAACATGGAATGTGTCCTGCCAATCTTTAACCAGGAATATGTTATCATTTTAACCAGGATATGTATGTATGATATATGACCCCGATCCTGGTCAATAGTCATGTCTTCATATCTCTAGAAACTCCTTACCTATAGAAAATGTGATTAGATATATTGAATGAGGCTTTGCAAAGTTTTGGAAAATCGTGAGTGGTCCTGCATACCCCATGCACTAGCACAAAGATCAACTTATTCTACCATTAATAAAGTACCGGATAGACAGGAAATTATATTCACATTCCCGGAACGTACGGTGATTAAACACTGTCGTTATCGGGATGTTATAAATTGTCCGCCCCATTCACCCAACACTCTAGCCTGGTTAGTACTATCCGCACGGTAGGCGGGTGGGTAGTTAAACTGCCGTACAAAACTCCAATTTCAATTTCCAAATTATAATACGTCAACTACATCAGAACATCGACACATTTATAATGTTAAAATGTGAAGATAATAATATAATATAAAATAAATAAATATAATAAAAGGAATAAAAGGAACCCCGACCCGTCGCTGCCCACGTTTTGGTGAGATCCGGGTGCGCAGACTCCGCTCAGCCTAACCGATGGTGCCGATGATTGGGTGAATGGGAGAGACAATGTATAACTTCCCGTCGTTATCACTTCGTCAGAGTTTTATAAAACGTACCAGTCCAGGCATGGAGTTGCTAGAGATTTCTGGTCCAGGCATGCTCGCATCCGGACTGACAACCATGATATGCACAGTATATAACTGCAGGTGGCAACCGACTCAAGATTATCCGCTACATAATACAGCCGTGTAAATCAACTTTAACACGGACACGTCTTAAAACAACATGCAGCATCATTTTAATTGATTGCATTAGTACCAAGGGCTAGATAATATTGTTAGACAATCGGGGGCCATGTCACACAATTAACCGACCACGGAGATGGTGCGACAGTTACTCCGTACCGACTGGGTATTACCACTGTGCCAATGCCAGACTGATGGTTCATAGATTGCACACCTGTTGGCGTTGACGCTGCATGCATGGGTTGCACGACGTTCTGGTTGGGCCAATTCGTGTACTTTTCTAATAAATGTTGAAAATATATCTTCCGGAGAACGGTAAAGTTTCCCAAATTCGAATGAGTCCATTTCCCGAATATATATATATATATATATATTTGGTACTAGTTCAGTAGTTGCAGTCGCTGAACATCACAACTGCCTGGCTGCCAGACAAACGCTAGGCCATTGGCGGACCGCTGGCGGTACGTCATTTTCGAACAATGGAGGATATGCATGTGCGTGTGTGAGGAGCACATGATTTTATCGGGATGTGTGTGGGGGGAGGGACGGGGGGGAGGGACACTGACTATGCCTATCCTATGCACACTACGTGTTGACGTGACCGTAGTGAGATGCACGCTGAAGTAGCTATAAGCTTCACGTTCCATCTATTAAAACTGAAATTATTTTAAGTTGTTTATTTAAATTGTTTATTCAGGAATCAAATTATGGAATAATTGTAATATACCCATAACGACTATACATGTTTCAATACATGTACTTCCATCATTATCATACATTGAACAGTGCAAAGTGCTTTGAACAACTAACGCTGTGTACTTTGTTGGTTATATGCATGGAATTAGTACTAGCATGTAATGTAGGCATTATATATACATTGATAATTGTCCCAACATGATTTCATAATTCAATTGGATGGGAAGTTGGGGTTAATGGGATGGCAGTTATTTTGTTCTTGTGTATTTCATTATATCGTTGTTAATACCCTGTCAGTGCAAACTTTGCTTTTCAGGCCTTCTCCATTTTCTTGTACATTTATCTTGATTTCCCCGATATGGTTTATATTGTTATTTTAATTGCATATTATACATGAAGCTGAAAATAAACTTGAACTTGAACTTGTAATAAACTATTTTTCACAAGAGATGAAGCTCATCCGAATCGAGGGTCCAGGATTCGAATCCCTTCATCGTGTTGGATCTAGTATAACTGTAGAGTGGGCCTTATATGTGAGAGTAATCACGGTTTGAGTCCTATGCGATCGACTTTCTCAAATTAGTAAAGCTAAAAATTTGACTTCCGCCTAAACTGTATTGGTCTGATGACCACCAGTGGCGATAATTTGTAATTTAAAGACATCTTCCACGTCGTCGGTTGCTGAGCATTCGAGAATTATACTTAGGTCTTCCATGACGATTATTGTCATGTCGAAATATTTTCACAAAGTTTGTAAAAGAAAAAAATCCAACTGTTCCAAATTTCCCGGAATCCATGAGTCGGATCATTTCACAAATTTAAAATTACATCTTTTTTATAACAAAACTAGGGTCAGGCACTAGTACTAAAACTGGTTTCTTAAATTTTACCAGATTTTACTACTGTAAAAGTTTTTCATCAGTTTCTTATTTTTTATTATCGAACAACATCGTATAATAGGCAATCTTATGCGAGATATTCGGGTGTTAAGATTATTGATACAACTACTGGTTATTGGCGATTTTAAGACTAGATGTAACAAAATACTGAGTATGTATTGTACACATGCTACACAACAAAACAAGCGCCATTTATTATGATTTTCAGTATACTAAAAATTATGGAGTTTCTTAATGACTTACAATGTAGCCTACTAAAACAGTTCTTCTTAACTTTATGGGCCTATACAGTAGTAGTTTCCTAGAATTTCTTATAAAAAAGTGTATTTTGATTATAGTCAGCAGTTTAAATAGATCAGATAACTTGGCTCATTAATAATCAGATATTAGCTTGTAGAAAACTAAGTCTTCTGCGGACAGTTCTTTTGACCTCTTCAATAGGGGTAAATGGTATAACATTAATATCCGGTAGAATCATTGGAAATGAATCGATAGACCTTAAAACAAGATCTATATCGGCACATTACGGTTATATGATCACACACTAGAGCGGGAAGTCGAGATAGCCCAGTGGTTAGGGCAACGGGCTTACGCGCTTGTGACTGCGGCGTCGCGGGTTCGAATCCAAGCGCTGCTGGTGGTTATCTTGGGGTGGGGTGTCCTATTTAAAAGCAAGGCACTTTATATTGATTTCTTCACTTTACCAAGGTGTGTAGATGGATACATGCGAGGTGATTTGTATACATTTATATTGACGCGCCGTTTACGGTGGCAGATTCTATGGGAAGCCCCCTGGATACACGTTCTTGGGACGTAATTGTGTCGACAATGAACGGTTTCAAAAGTGCAGATTTACCGAGTAGGTTAGCTTGAGAAGTCACCACAGATCTGGGTAGTAATTCGTGAATGCCCGTTGATTTCTTGTTGTTGGTTGTGTTCAACGGCTGGCTCATTTCTAACTTTCCGGTTTAATAGCGCCGTCCTCGGATTTTTTCCTAGTCGAGGATCACTGGATTGTTGACCATGCTCCAATCCCATACGCTGAACATCAAGCGAGAAGAAAACATGTACCATTTTTAAAGTCTTCGGTATGACCCGACCTCCGTGGGTCTCGAACACTAGCTGGCACGAAACCACTACCTGGTCTCCCGGCTTGCAGGCGGATACTCTAACCATTGCGCCACGCTAGCGGGTTTTAGCAAGTATACAACAGAAGCAGAAACAGAAGCAGAAGTATTCTTGCAATTGTTAGTGATCGCCAGCATGTAAATGACCACGGGGTGGGTCCGAACAAATATTAATAATATTGGTGTATAATCGATGTATGTAAACTCCGGGTTATGCTTCAAAAAAGAGGGGGACTAATTGGACGCACATTAATTGCGAAGCCCAGTGAAGTTGGTGGAGGGTCCTCCCTGTATTTTTTTAAAAGAAAGGGGTTGAAATACGTTTTCCTGTCATCTATTAACTAAATATTGGCCTAGTGTAATAGTATAAAAATATCGGCCTGGAAGGCATATGCAAAATAGTATGAGCAAGGGGTCGGAACCGCCCTGGATTCGCTCCCGGTAGACCAATTGATAAGCTTACATGTAATCGCCAGTATGCATCCACGACCAATGTGGGGGGGGGGGTCCGATGAACGTGAAATATCATACACACATGTAAACTGGTTAGGTGTTAAGATTGTCGTCAATTGAATGTACATACAGGAACTGCGAGTGTGCTGCGAGTGTGGTCCTCCCGGGGATTTTTTTGAAAAGTATGGGCAAATGCTGGCACCTATGAACCAAATCCTGGGCATTATAATAGTAATTTCATCCCGAATTTAGGCATATTATAATCACCTCTGAATAGGGCGAAATTCGTACCCCTTGGCCCCCTAGATCGGCGCCTAGCCCGGGGTCCGATCCTGATAATATGCTTTGTATAATTAATCATTCACATAGCTAAACTGGTTATGCAGAAATGTGGGCCCAAATTGAAGGCACGAGCAGCAACTGCGAGTACCAGACGCGGGAATTGACGGGGTGGGATTGTTTGTAAGCGGAGGTCTTTTTTAAAGTGATGTGATGAAATGCGTTTTCCTGACACCTAAGAAAAAACAATGATAATGATCGATATCGGCATATGATAAAAAATCACCACTGAGCAGACCAGGGGAGGGGGATCCGGATCACCGGACCCCTGGATCCGCTACTGTATCGACACGTAAGGCGTATTTAAAAAAATCGTCGCCGAGCAGGGGGAGTCCGGACCACCCGGACCACCTGGATCCGCGCCTGAAGTGTAACTAATTGTTCTACAGATCCCTGTTCTGACAATATATTTTATTTTGAAAATGCATGTCTGTAAAATATTGAAATTGGAAAATAAGCGAAACGAAAACGAAACCGAGCTATGAGCTGAATTAATCTTTTAAAGTAAAATCACAAGTGATAAAGATACAGATTGCAGTCATGGCACACTCTTGATTATGTCAGCCCTACATGAGACGCTATTAATGTTGCAATTGAAATTGAATAAAATGTTTCACCATATTGCACGTGAGGGCATTTAGATGTCCAAAAATTGTCTCAGGTGTATCAGGCAGATATGTGGAATACACAAATTAGTGACATGCATCCCCCCTTTCATTACGTGTCATATAATTGCGAGTTCAATCATCAAAATAGTTAGGCCGTTGAATGACTATGTTGTCGTAAACATTCATTCTCATTAATTTTAAGGAAATCAATATCCATGTGGGTCACATGTACAGTGACGTAGCCAATGGGGGACGGCGGGAGGTGTAAAAGTTCCTCCCTCCACATAATTTTTGGGACGACGAGGAAGAAGAAGAAAATCAAATGGGAGAAAAAATGATAATATTATAACTGCAAATTAATTACCACAGGATGGTCGACCCTCGTCCACCTGCAACGACGGTGTCGGTGATGTGTATGTGGGGGGAAGGGGGGAGTACATACCCTCTCATTGGGGAAGAATTGTTGAATTCGTCGGGGTATTTTTTATTATTTATATATATTATTTATAACACTGCATGGTGAAAAATAATCTGCATAAATACAAGGATTTCCCTGACGAATACAATAATATTCCCAGCTGGCGTCCCCAAAAAGTGAAAGTTTCTTCCCCGATAGAGGGACATTTCCCCAGACGCGGAAATACTGCTTATATTTGTGATATTGACCTTTTATTACCAACCGTGCACATATGCACGGTTGGATTATTTTATAGAAGCCTTAATTCCCGCCTTCCCGCAAACCCCATACACCGCCGTTGTCTTCGCCATAGCTAATGTGTATCTAGCTGTGTAGCTATGCCATGGGTGCTGCATAGATGCTCGTTGACGGTAACCAGAAAGACACAACTCATGGGGGAACAAGATAGGGTCGCACATAGTATCATACACACAATGATGAAGGGCTTCCGGATTAAAAAAAATCATAATTTCCACACAGTGGTGAAAAACATCCGGCGGGTGGGGATGGGGTGCCACCCAGATTTCTCCGACGGGGGTTACCTTCGCCAATGTTGGAAATTTTCTCCGTCAGAGAAGTTTTATTTAACACACGTATATTTTGGATTTGGTCCTACGTACGTGCATCATAGTCAAAGTTGATTTAGTACAAGATGGCCGAATACTTTGAATTATATACTGCTAAATGGGTGTAAAGCTAGCACCATTTTGCATCTAAGCTCATTTGAAGGACTATTTTCTGTACGCTCTGTGCCAAACGAATTGGCGCTCCGCCTATATAGTGAAATGGGGTCAAAACTTTGACTCACCCCACAAGAACATCGTGACTGCCCAGTCTGGCACAGGTACGGTGTATAATGAATTTGTATCTGGTACAAAAAATATATATACAAAATATATATATTTTCAGTTACATTAAAACATAATTTGTGTAGGGGATATGTGTCTAAAACGGGCCCCTAAACTTCAAGAACTCATATATGTTCCACTATATATGGTATCTCCTATTTTTTATTATAGATCCCTTCATATGGTTATAGATAACCCAGAAATAGAAGCATTTTCCATTTTTTTTATTGGGGGGTTATGTTAGTTTTAAAAAAATATTGAGGGGCCCGTTTTGGCCGCATGTATTGGCTAAAACGGGCCTTCGGAGTCCCAGAAAATAGCAATGTAACATTATTTTATATTTCTCAATATTTGTATGTGTTAATTTAATTATTTGACCACTGTATATTTTTATATGGAATA
>JAODAI010280055.1:0-10058 GCA_027575025.1 Scotoplanes globosa | reverse complement strand
AGAGGATATAACTTCCCTTAGAGCCACTGGGATGAGGACAGGGATGGCGCTAGGTTTTAAAGAGGATAGCTTCCCCGGCAGAGGATATAACTTCCCTTAGAGCCACTGGGATGAGGACAGGGATGGCGCTAGGTTTTAAAGAGGATAGCTTCCCCGGCAGAGGATATAACTTCCCTTAGAGCCACTGGGATGAGGACAGGGATGGCGCTAGGTTTTAAAGAGGATAGCTTCCCCGACAGAGGATATAACTTCACTGACAGTGGATGGCTAGCTTTCCAGATGGGGAAATAGCTTACACAGTGTGATATAGCAGTTTCTCCCACATGGAAGAGGTGGGGTAAGGGGTAGCTTCCACGACAGAGGACATAACTTCCCCGACAATGGATGGTTAGCTTTCCAGATGGGGAAATAGCTTACACAGCGTGAGATAGCAGCTTCCCCCACATGGAGGAGGTGGGGTGAGGGGGTAACTTCTATGACAGAGCTGTGGATAGAATATATCTTGTATCTCCTTTCTTAATTAATACAAACGTTATCCAACAAAATCCCTAATCTATCCGGCAGAGAGTAGAATGGTAAACATACAGATCTCCCATTATATAGTTAACAGTGTGTTTGGTAATTCCACTTTATAAACTGCACGATCCTTGCCGACATATTGCTACCTATCTGTCATCTGTGGGAGAATAATGCCACGTAATATCAATCACTATACCCGCATCATAATCCATTAATCACATTTATATTCTAGGGGCCTACAAGTTAATTATGCATAGCATATATTCAATGTACCGTGCAGAAGCGCAGTGCGCAAAGCGGCAAAGACAAATACTCAGCCATGCGTGTGAATTGGAGCTATAGTGATCGACTCACTGAAGTGGGAAATACAATTATCTGACACATAATTATCTTTCTCTGTTCCGGCATGTGTGACTGCATTCCTGAATTTAATTATACTTTTATACCGTTTATGTTACTTTCATTATTGTCTGGCATCGCGTGATGTTGCATAATGTTCCGTGCCTATTATGGTAGCAATAAATCAAATCAAATCAAGTGAACAAATAAGACATTATAATTAATATATCATATAGGCTTCCAATATGACAGAAAAGAGCAACAATGACAAAAATGCACCAAATAAATCATATTTGGTATCTTTGATATGATAACGTTTTGTGTGCCTACTATAGTAGCAATAAATGAAATGAAATCAAATCTAATTAATTCAAATGATGACTCCTACAACTTTATGATTCAAATAAAAGAAATAGCCAAGTTAAAATATTGTTATCCCTACCATGGTCATGCCACAGATCCCAGCATGCGGAAATACATGCACCCCCACCTTCACAACAAGTTGTGAGAAATTACTCTAAAGTCGGGGGGAATGACTCCCAAGTCGGGGGGAAATGACTCCCAAGTCGGGGGAAATGTCTCAAAGTGGGGGGAAAATGTCTCAAAGTCGAGGGTAATGAGTTAGCTGAGGGAAAAATATCTGGTTTATTTTGTACGTAATTATAGTTGGGGAATGAGTCAGTGTGTGGCCTATTATGTAACAATTGATATATACAATTGGGAAGAAATTAGTCAAGGTTATGTCAAATTATGTGGTTTATTCGGGGGGCGGAAGGCAATAAATATTTTGTATGTAATATCCATGGGGGGGAATTGAGAGGGTATGGTGAAAAATTATGATTCCTTCGGCACACAGGGCACACAGGGGACACAATTAGGGTTTATAAGAGTTGGAGAAATCACAAAGTTAGCCCCCCACCCACCTCACAATTCCGGCGCACGCCACTGCGCAGATCGCAGTGTACTAAACTAATACTAGTGTAAGCGTAATCTTCTGCAATTTTCCCGTAAAAACTATAAAATGTCATGACTAACGTTGTAGATGTAAATGTTTTGTCATTATAAATAGCGCCTTTTTCTACCGTAGTTACAAAGGGTTTTACATTTCCCCAGTTATTAATGAACTCGTTGAACCCACATAGTAGGTCAATGGCAGCAGCTAAAGCAGCGCCCGGAAAAATTGATTCCCCTTGATAGGTACCCACTTAACCCCTGGGTAGAGAGAAGCTATCAATATTAAGTATCTTGCTCAGGGACAGAGTGAAGTGGTTCCGCCAGTATTCAAACCAGTAATCCTTGGATCACTAAACCGTAGCACTAACCATTGCTACTTAACGTCTTTTTTCTCCACAACTGTGTTGTGTATGCTATCAAATATCCCGCAGTATGCAAAGTAAGTGTTGAGACTGACTCAGGCGATATTGCAATTGAGTCACTAAAATCAAGATTTGAGCTGGGTCGAGTTGTTTGGAATTCTGACTTGGGTCAAGTACAAGTTATTTTAAATAAATCACTCAAGTCGGGTCACATACAGATTATTTTAATTTCTGGATCCTGTCGAGTCCCGAGTCATTTGGCTTGATTAAATAAAGAGAGGGAAGACGAATCGAGTTAAAAAGATTCAGACTTGAGTCAAATCCGAGTCAAGACAAGTAATGACTCAAGTTGAGTCAGAGTCCCAAAAATATCTGACTCGAGTCAAGTCATTCATTGATAGATTCAGGAATATACCCCTAGCCCAAAATTAATCTGAATTTTCGCACAAAAAACCCAAACAAAGGCCTAATTAATTGACTATAACTAACATTCAGGGATTAATTATCGTAAATAAAGTGGAATATTTGAGGGCGTAAGTAAATATTTACCATATATGGTGCACTAAGGGAGATCGGGTATTATGTTGGCATTCTTCATTTTGAGACTAGATCACTTGTGCACTGGAATATGACCACGCCATTGAAAAGTTAGTAACTTAGAAAATTTAACAACAAAAAAATTCATAGAAAAATTAAGCTAATGGTTTCCTTCCCTTTACACTATCCATAACACCTGATTTACCCAATACCCATAATACCTGCATCACAATAGTCCTAGTTATATCCTATTTAGTGCATAGTGCATACCTATAATAATACAACATGAATGTCAAGTAGTGGACCGCTTCTTACTCCGCCTCTTACTCCGCCTCTGACTTCGCCTATTCCAAAGCTGCCACTAATACATCCTATCTTACCATGTTAAGTTGTAGTTGACCCGAAACCACATTCCTATATTGTGCAACATAATTTACAAAGTGGACAGGCAGTGTACGTCCTACAAGGGCGCCATCTATGGTGACATAATCATTAATAGCATGATAAGGGTTAAAACAACTATAAATAAATAAATATAAAATTATTACTGTATCAACTCCTAAAATCTATTCACACTAATGGCAGTGAAATAAATTACTGTCACTCTAAAAATGTAGCCGGCCTACAAGTCTCTCAATCTTTGTTAAATCAAGAAAGTTTAATGGCCTGAGAAGTATTCGCACCCCCATCTGTGATAAAATACCAATAGCGTCCAATCAAATGCCCCTTGGTATGTGGCCATGCAGCGGATCTACAATTATTGGACACATCACACAACCTCTGCCACGGTCAGCATTGGGCCTCCTTCATCATCTTTACTGTGTTGATCCAACTGTCTCACTGTAATGATAGTTAGAACCATATCCTGTCCGACTGTACAAACATATTCAGCTATGTAATTGCCAGGCAGCCGGGGTACACTGAGCACATTATAGTGCATGTGCTACACATGCATAAAGCCCACAAAGATACATGTGTATAGGCCGGTACGTATATACATAAAGCCCACAAAGACGTGTACATGTGTATGGGCCGGTAGCCAACAAGATATTAGATTACAAGTCTGGGGCGACATATATTAAATGTTCACGCTCTGCACTTGGGTAAACAGGTTAAAAATAGTTAAATTGGAAAAATAATATTTTGACCAAAATTACATTTAAATAAAGATTGCGACATAATACCTGTTTTTCAGTGGTGTGTCACATATATGTGAGCCGACGCAACTAACCGGGTATTATGTAGGGCCTGCTGGTTTTGTGTTTTTCAGCCTTTTTGAAATGACTACTGACTTAGCTTTATTTTGATACCTAAATCATAAAATTGTGATAATTGGAAGGTACTCAAAATTGGATTAGAAAATGTCCATTTTTAGGTAACATTTAAATGACAATGAACAGAAATCATGTATGTCTTAAAGTTTATTGTTTTCAAAGTAACATTCCATAATGTTGTTCAATGGTTTTAAGTCCTTAAATAATAACTGTAATGGCGTGGTCATGAATTTTCAGCTTCAATAACAAAGTACACGTACTATATAGAATTAATATTTATCCAAATTTGAACTTTCTATGATTAATGTAGGCAGATTTATGCACATTAATGTGACATTTCTAATAGCGCCCTCATTATTATGATTTTTCAACAAAAGTAGAAAAATTACCTATTTTCCACATTTTTTTTGAAATCTGATAATAAAAACATGGAAAATAAGTTGAAAATAGTCAAACATGAAAATTAATATTTTGTCAAAAATTACTTAAATTTCATTAAATATGCCTTTATCTCAAAATGAAAATTGCGACATAATACCCGGTTTGTCGCGTCAGCTCACATATTGACAATTTTGCAGTGTACAACTTGGAAAATCAATTTGCTGCAGCCGTGTGGCGTTATGCAGGAAATGCAATGTGTAAATCTTCACTAACAGTACTTCCAATACTTCAAATCTTTGCTCTGCCTCAACTGCACACACATGATCTATTATCAACTGCTGTGGCACAACAGTGACATGGGTTTCAAGGCTTTTTCACCCTATCATGTTATTTAATAACATATTGACATTTAAAAGCGATAAAATGCACCAGTCTTCCAAAGGGCATTATACAATAATTAATATCGATCACGCCCATAACACAGTTGGTTAGCTTAGAGCCCCAATTGTACTGAGAGTGGATTACGGATTATTAACAGGCAAGGTCTCAATTTTCCACATGGATTAACTTGTTTCTGCTGCACAATATTAAACTGCATCAAGGACACACATATATCCAGCATTTGAATATTATCATGTTGAATGTTGGGGAAGAATTACCTTGTCAATTACTAAAAGATATAATATACTCCTGCAACAAAACTTAAAACATATTAATGGAATTGATTGATTTAAAAGTACGAAGTCTAATGTATTTGGAACCTTTGTAAAAAATGGATGATGCATATGGCTCTAACATATCAAACGTTGGAGAAAAAAGAAAGGCCTTGTCAATAAAAGGGCCAGCAGAACAATTTGTTCTCCTAAACATTTTATATCATTTTATCTTATCTATATTTATAATACCATACACAGGGTTTCGGTCAGGATTGGAATGACATTGGTAACACCCTACCCCCAAAATCCCCTCTTTTTCCCTTTTGGGGATGTGAAAAAATCACTGAGAAACAGGGTTCTGCAGTCGAATTTGTGGTATGTATTGGCACTTAGGTTGATCATATATCCGGTAATTTTGTAATCTAAATCCATAATATTGCAAATACTGATCTATTATTTTCAATTTTTGATGATTAGAAATTAGCAAAAAATAAATCAGAAGGGGAAATAAACCCCCCTTTATTTTCAAAAGTGGGGATTTGCCATTGTATCCATGTACAAGCATTTAGCTCAACACAAACATATCAACAGTGTACTCTGATGAGGAGTCGCAATCATGGTGTCAAAAACACACAAGGGCTAAGCCAACCACCGAAACAGCAGCCGTAACCATAATTTACAGGGGCAGTTTGATGCATACAAATTGTGCATTGCTGTACAAAACTGTGCCCTTTTTTAACTGGTTAGGTCAGTTGATAGAGGACTTGTGAGCATAAGGTTATGAGTTTGAATACGGAGTGATGATTATTATATCCCAGTGACTCTAACTGGTACATCAAAGGCTTTAGATGGCTCGTATGTAGCCCCTGTACTAAACAGAACCGGGAGGCCTAATCAATCAAAACCCTTTAGAATAATGGGCGTTCAACTTTTGAAAACATTCTTCAATGTGAAGAACATATCTTGTACTCTGCACAATGGCCATCTTCATAAGATGAGTTTCAGTTAAAGGTGCCCAAAATTGGTGTCACGTGACTGTTTGTCAACTAGTTGTGACCCACAAGTTGTGGTGGTATACAGTATGCAGTACATAAAGGCACACAAAGCTTGCAATAATTATCAGTGTTTGGGGGATTGACCAAAAAGTATTTATGCGATATATACATGAAAACCTTTTTTGATTTCCTGGGCGAGAACGAATGTCTTGTTCCAACCACGTAACTGTGATGTTTATATACTTTTTATGTAGTACTAATTTGAAAATTAGTTTTAAATAGTTTAAATGCCTATTCTACAGCTTGCTGTATCACACTCACTGATAGTGCTTACCGTGCAACGTGGTCAACGGTTTATAGCTGTATATCAGGCCGTGTTTCGAACGAGAATCGACCAATCACATCGCAGATCATAATATATTAATAAAGTATGCCACGTGGCAGTGTGGCAGCTTTAATAAGATGCCTCGGCTTACCAGTAGGACATGACTCGACCGGTGCCCTTTGACTGTCTGTGTACTGTACTGGCAGCTAGCAGGGTGTAAACGAGAGCACGATAAGTACAGTGTAAACACTGTCAGTCTCGTATTACACAGCGTTGTGTGGACACACAGCCATCGGCACGTCTTCAAACAGAGGCCGTTGCAGGCAGATGGCCGCTGGGTCGATACGATCAACAACTAATTAATGCAATCGTTGATGCCTGGATACCCGTCAGCAGCACGTAACGCTGTATATCCTACACAAACAGCAAGGTGCATTGGGTACACTGTGAAAGGTAGGTGGTGCTATCGTAACTCCACGCGGCGGCGGCAATGGTAAAACTCAAGGTAATTGGACAGCGGCATGTCGCATCCAAATTGGCCCTTCGTCGGGCGGAGAGTAATTACTGTCTACTTTGGATTTCAAACGGCCGATGATTGGATTAGATTAATTGCTACAGCTGATTCGACTCTTAAAATATGTCATAAAGTGCATAATGGGTATGTGTACAGGATCAATTTTATAACCTGCAAGACACCAGTAAACTGTAGTACATATGTCCTACTTTTAGTTGAAATATGAACTTTAACCCCCAGGAGGGTAAGTGTTACAGCGTGGTAGACCATGCTTGTCTAAAATCTAGAAAAGGACCCTTTTCTAAAAATATCTAGGGGAATTTTACCCTATTTCTGGATATCCGGAGGAAGTATTTCGAAAAAAAGTAACCCCTAAAACGTTGAAATAAACCCTCTAGATTTATTCAAATAACGGATAGTTTCAGACAAAAGTACCCCAATTATTAGATTCCTAGGACATATATGGGTTTTTATTTTAATATGGGTACCAATGTGTGACATTGATCTATTTAAAAAAAAAATATTATATTAAAATACAACCAATTTATTTGAATACTGTAATATATGTATTATCAAAATAATATCATATCTGTCAATGTCCGGATGATCAAGGTAGAAATGATGCAAAAGTTCCATGTGTAACGGTAACACCAAAATCATACAGTTTAATCTTTTTACAGCACATGGAAAGTCATATGTTATACTTGCACATCAGGTTTATTTTAGCCTGCAGATACGTTTATGACAAAAACCAAAAAATAATAATTTTGTTTTACACTTGCATAATATGGCAATATAAAGATAACTGAAATTTCAGATTACTAACAGACTTACATTAGTATATTATAATATGCTTGTGTTCCAGGAAGTCACATTTATCTTAGTGGAAATGTGTTAAATGAATGTATGTATGTTGTAAGCTTTATTGAGAGGCTTCAATGTTGTTATTTTTTACAACCTACTCAAATAATATCCGATATTGACGATTCCACGTGTAACATGAACACCACATTTTTGGTGTTCATGTTATATGTGGAACCTGTATTTGTATGTTACTTGTCTAAATTGTTCCATTATCATAGTTTTATAGATTTGTTTTAATAAAAATAATAAGATATGTTAATATAGTTGTAATGTACGTAATAATTCATTCTTCTAAGAATGATTGATGTCAATTGACATACATATGACACGATGTAACACAACACCGCGGTATTCACAAATGACCAATACAAAGTATGCGTCATATAATCTCTAAAAAATCCTCATATAGAGGGGCACTTTTTGCATCAAGTCTAACACCATCATTGATTAAAACGGTAGAATATGAAGTTGATATAATTCACCAAAGTGTGATAACTACATAGATTGTACCGTCACACTGTAACAATTCATCACACTGTAACAGTTATGAGGACTATATGTCCTTGTTGATCCATTATTATACTAACTTACTTAAACTTAATTTTAACACCAAGCCCTATACTTTGTTTTATACGTGCAATATATAAGACAAGTGTTCTCACTAATTATTGTTTATTTTTGTCAGGCTTTACCGAAGACACTATGCAATTGGTATTCATAAAATGTGTATTGGTAGGCCTATGTCCTGGTGAAGCGTGTAAATACCACACTGTAACAGAATACCATGAACACCAAGGAACACCACTGGCAACGTGAAATTACATAATATGCAATATTTTTTGCACAATGTCAATTTCATCATAATAAATGGTCATAATTAATTTGTTTTGGGCTGTTGCATGAATAAACATTGATTTCAATACCTTTCCACTCAATCTCATTTCATATTGTTTAGTTCAGAACATTGATAAATGTCACACTGTAACCGTCGGTACACCAAATGTTATAGTGTGACATAAAAATTGAGTTATCGATAACAACAAGATTTGAACAAATGAAAAAAAAATCATGATACATATATATGGTATTGATTATTGATGCTTTGACTATACATTAAATATAAATTGACTTTATTTTATTATAAAGTTTCTAGAGTGCAATATACAATACTACCAGTACTGTTGATGATTATATTCCAGTGGCTCTAACTGGTATATCAAAGGCTTTGGGTGGCTCATATAACCATCGCGTTCCAGGAAACCTATTCATGCTACTGTTTTATGTCACACAATTATAGTGATTTCACAGAAGTATTTTTTCAGGATAATAGGGGTTACAAATTTGAAAAAAATATTTTCCAACTGGTTCAAAATATTCTCCTTCGACAATTAAAAAACATTAATTGAAAACATATTTCTTTTAATCTAATAATCAAACAAATGACACAATTTTGTATAAAAGTTACAGTAATTTCCAAATTCATTGCCAAAAACTGCCAAAAGTGATTTTTCAAACACTGCATGCAGTGTATCATGTCATGTAGTGCAGCGTAGTACCAAATGTGAAAGAAACAGAGTGACAACGCTAGTATAGCTCTAGCTAGCTGTGGAGGTATTATTTATTTTAAATCAGCAACTGAAAACTAGTCGCGCCTAGTCGCGTTAATACAACTTCAAGTTTACTACTTCACCAGTTCCCTTCAGTTGAGTTGAACAAGCTAACAGTTAACGTTAGACATCGCTGCAGATGACTTGAATATTGTGAAAGTAGGCCCTAAGTTAAAATAGTTACATATCAATAATTAATAGAATAGGGCTAGGGCCTAGGGCCAGGCCTAGGCCTAACTTTAGTTTAGGCCTATAAACGTTTAGGCCTAACGCCTAGGCCTAGGCTAGGCCTAACTTTAGTTTAGGCCTAACGTTATGCCTAGGCCTAAAAGTAATGTTACCTACTGTAGCCTACTGTGTTAATGCTTAAGCCAGTAACGTTGAGGCTATAGCCTAACGTTAGGCGTTACTAGGCCAGGCCATTACAAAAGTATGCATAACAAATAGCCTCTAGCCAACACTTAAATCAATGGCTAGGCTACAAAATTAACTGAAATTCTCAGATTTTTGTACTTTCCAGATGTTGTGAATATTTCGGAGTACTTATAGAATACCCCACCACTCCGGCCATGCGGAATACTCCACGGCTTATCTGCAGAATACCCCTCCGATGTAGATTTCAACAAGGTTTAGGGTCAGGGATCAACATCACTGATAATGCACTTGTCAATTGCATGCACCGCCCTAGGGGACCCGGGACTTGCGGGGAACTAGCCGGGAATGTAACATTT
>JAODAI010279944.1:0-10058 GCA_027575025.1 Scotoplanes globosa | reverse complement strand
TCTCCACTTACGTTCAGCACACCGCCTTTGTCTTTTAGCATTTAACATTTGTTCATTGAACCAAGGTGCACAACGCATTTTCAGTGAACATTTTTTAGTAATAACTGGAGTATGGTGGTCCAATAAATCAGATATGTCATAAATCATGCTTTTCTTGGCACTTAGATATGAATATAACTCATGCATGTCGTTTACCTGGAAAATGTGCTTTTAGTGTGCCTACTTAATTCCCCCTCATAATTCAGGGCTCGACTTAAGGGCAGAATTTCGACTTAAGGGCAGAATTTCTACTGGCCGGAAGGGCCAGTGACTTCCACAATCTACTGGCCCCAGTTTAATTGTACTGGCCCGAACACAACATCATCAATATAATTTTAGTACCTGTTCCAGGTAGTATGATTTTATAAGTGTAGTAAGCTACAGACAGACCGGAATAATATATTTATAGTGTTGATTCATCATCAGAGCAGTTTATTTGAATAACAAAATTGCTATTTGTAACTTTACAGTTAATTTGCATGACTATAGTCACAATGGAATTTAACTATCCCGAACCAAATGTTACTGGACGCGGGCCAGTGGGATAGTGGTTAAGTCAAGCTCTGCATATGCAATCGGTCATGTAATTATGCATCACAACGTCACAATAAAACAAACATGAGAAAAACAAATTAAATTGGGATGATTATTCTACTTCTTTGTCAATTTTAATGACTTTCATATTTGATGACAAACGCCTACTTTTGGGGTGCCAGATCACATATTATAATATTACTTATCTTGATTGCATCATGTAGGCCTACTTTTCTAATATTGAAAAATAACCTGGAAATTGAAATGGTCAAAAGCAAATCTGAATGTTTGCGATAATGTACCTTCTAAATTTGTAAAACCGAGCGGGTTACTTGTAATTAGCCCCAACCCCCACCCTCCCCCCTCCATTCATAGGCATGGGCATAACGGGACTGTAGCGGGGACGTTCACACTTTTCCGTATCCGCTATATCCCGGAGGGACGTGGCACCAGTTGATACAGGGATGTGCGCAGTGAAATTTGTGACCCCGGGACTTACACCAAATGCAACGGCAATATAGCGGGGACTTAGCCAGGATTTAGCGGGGACTTTAATTTTTTGTGCCCTGCTAGCAGGGATTTAGAGGAGATGTTCAACAAAACAATGCCCCACATAGCTGCCGGGACTTTTCACGAATGTAGCCGGGGAAGCAACGCATATGTCATAATTGTGAAAATAGCATCCCTGTTACAGTCCCGGCTATGCCTGGTTAGGGGGGGGGGGGGAGGGGCAATACACTTGACAAGTGCGTAATCATATATTATAGGCCTACATTACACATGGATTGATCACTGGTAATTCATTTTGTGCTGTCCAGGTGGACGTGTCAAAACAATCTTAATTGTACCAAAGATATATGACTGCAGGTAGAAAGGTTGCTGCTGTTAAATGATTTAATAATATGTGAAGCATAACTATTTGCTGTAGGTCGAATGCTATGGCCAATTTATACTGTCCTTTAAGTTTCCCTTGGCCAGTAATTTAATTATCTGTGGTTAATGTTGTGTATATCAATGATCTGTGACATATTCTACCTCAATAATCCCATTAACTTTAAGATTGTATACATGGGGCTCTCTGATCCTGGATATACTGCATAGTTAAATGGACACTGACGTACATCAGGGCTCCCCACATTATTAAACTACTTAACCCTTATCATGCGGAGGTTAACATATTGAAGTATTAGAGGGCGCTGTTTACCTTATTTTAAAACTCCTGTAATCACTGTTGGGCCATATCCAAAATTGGTCCCACTCCCTCCAGAATTTAAAACAGTATCAGATCAATAAATGTCACCCATTGGTATAATGGTAATACCAATAATAATTAGGATTCACAACAACAAAAATCAAAGAAATTGTGTTTTTCCTCAAAATAGTCCTAGCACTTTTTAATGTTTTTCAATTCCGCCACACCAGACTTTGATAAAATTTCTCCAAACGTTTAGTTTGCGGACAATTTTCCGTCCCGCCACATTCCGTTCAGCCACGCCAATTTTTTTTTCAAACCAAGATCTACTAACGTTAAGGAGGTCAGAATTGCATAATTATTTTACAAGTAATTGAAGGATAACTAATTATTGTGCATGATGATGGAAATGGCAGTTTATATCCTAATACTTTTGACGCTGATGTGACTAATGTTGTATTTTAATGTGTCTGAATGTATGTAGCCTGTAACCTACTTGCTTAGAATCAATATCATTAAACATGTATCAAACGAATACACACATCATGACAATGAGAATAGCTACAGAATCAAATTCCGTCTCGCCACACTTACGGTAATTTTAGATATGTCCCTGTTGGTATCAACAATATCATGCAGTATGTATAATGGCTAGCTAAGATAGATTACCCTCTGCTACAGTATGTTTAACCAAATTGATGTCTCATCCGGACTCGATCTTAATTCAGAAGAGGATCAATATAGTGGTGTGAAATTGAGGTAATTTCAAAATGGTTTCTGAATGATGAGAATTATTTTAATCCGTGTACAATTGTGAATAGTTACTAAATTTTAGTTTCGTCAGTTGCATGCGATTTGGACACAAAAAATTAAATGTTGAATCACATCTACAATTTAGCAACATAACGGGAACACCGAAAACGTTTTGAACCTAACATTATAGCAATAATCAATTATATAATATTCACAAATAATTCAATCAATACAACTTGGTTTTAAGCTATATTCAACAAATAAGTAAAGTAATTTATCCAAATGATCCGTGGAAATTTTACATATTTTTTTATATATAAAACACCCTATTTTTGTCAAAATTGGTTAACGGTGCAAATGTTCGAGTTTTTGAATCCCAAACTTATCCACCTGGATTCATATTTTAATATTATTATGAAGTGTTGTTCGAAAAATATTTCATAAAATGAGCCAAAATGTGCATATTTGGGGTGTCGGATATCTATAACTGGAGTCAGCAAAATAAATTAATTGAGACCATGGGCAGAAAATGTTCCGAGGGTCACCAAAATAAATTGAGTGTCTGTAAAAAAATCATGGTCACCAAAATGGAAGAAATATTTATAGTTTTTAGCAAACGATAACAGCGTTCACAACAGCTGTCCTATGAAAATTGGGGGTCGCCAAGTAAAGTTTGAATAACGGGGGCCTACTGCATGTTTGTGGAATATTTTTGTGCAATATTTTTGGGTGATCCCTACGGGCTACTTATATATCATGGCAGTTCAATATGTTTTATGGGGGTCGGCTTTCGGACATTCAACATACTATAAAAGTGAGGCCCCACCACAAATTAGTGCGGAATCTCAAATATTGGTGGAAATGACACTTAATTCCCGGACAGTTAAATTAAATATAAACATATCTTTCAATTTGACATTTCATGTTTAGAAATAAATAAAAAAACCAGTATCTTGATATTGCTTTTTCTTTTATTTTGTAAGGAAATGCATACTAAACATGGCAAACAACTTTTTACCTAAGCCTGCAGTACTATAGGTTGACGTATGTACTTCATTTGTAATATTACAGGCCTCGAACTTCGTCAGTAAAAGGGCAAGGCCATTATGTGTTTTTTAGGGCACGTCCACTGTATTTAATATGCTTCAGTTGGACATTTTGAGAAGGCACCAAGGCAAATCGCCTCGTAGCCTCCGTGAAGCGTGAGCCCTGATATTATGTACTACACTTACAACACAGTTTGGTTGCCACAAAGGACATAATGTAGAACTGACAATGGAGCCAGTAACTAGATAGTAGCTCCATCAACTGACATAGTAACTTGTGATTTTGTAACTCGATAGGTCATATAATAATGCAGGACTATCCATGGTGCATGACTACACACAATTTATAAGGTTTGTACAAAGGGCTTTGTTTACAACCTGTGGGTGGGCCTACTCTATATCCTACAAATATACTCTTATTGATGATCATTGATGCATACATGTGAATACATATGGAACAAACTAGGACTGTTTGTCATATTGCTTAACAAGATACTGTAGTCCATACCTACGTTACATACTATACCGTGTCTACGTGTACGCAAAACACGAGTACAATCAATATTTCCTGAACATTTGTAAATTAATGTGCGGAAAACCATTAAATATCCCAGAAAATCTTTTAGTAGGCCCATTTGTTCGCAAAACACAAGTCCAATCAAATATGTCAGAAAACCAGTTGGTACTGTAGGTCTGCCTACCTGTGTACAAAACACAGATCCAATAAAAAATACCAGAACATATGTTGGTAGGCCTACCTGTGTACAAAACACCAGTCTAATAAAAAATACCAGAACATCTGTCAGTAGGGATTGGGCACAAAATTATGATCCAATAAAAATGTCATAAAATCTGTTCGTATAGGCTAACCTGTAATCAAAACACCAGACCTTCATTTATAAGGAGCGCCGGCGGGATCGCGCTCCAAGGCGCTCCTGAAAAGTGCTCAGGAGAGCAATCAATTGCTCTCCTAAAAAACATATTTTAATTTCTGATAAAAAAATGTCCAGGAGAGTGAAAAGCTCTCCTTAAATGTCCCAGGAGCTTAAAAAAAAGCTCTCCTGGGATTCTCATACGTGAAGGTATGTATACATGTATGATTATGAGATAATTGAGCGGTGAACCCCACCCACCAAGGTAAAACATGCCCCTGTGCGACTATACTTCAGAGTTTCAACTAATTGTCACCACTCATATCTTATAGACCATGTACCGTATTATTGTCAAAATTAATCATTAATTGACACTAATCATTAATTGACATGATTTTTTTTTTTGGGGGGGGGTCTCATACTCCCTTGATATAATGGTGTATGTGCAGGCTTAGTACATAAGGACTGTGAAAAGTCTGATTTATTTTATAAAAATACTGTACAATTTGTAGAGGCCGATTAAGTACCTGCTACGCATGTGTGCACTGTGCACATCGATCTGTTTTGGGTGGTGAACACAGGAGGATGGGAGTCCGGGTGGATACCAGCACCTCTTCAATATTTTAGGTGGGTGAGTATCTCCAAAACAAGGGTGGTTTGGGATTCCGTGAGTAAATACTTACCTTATAATTAACACAATTGCACACTAAACAATACCGTACATCAATAGCAAATGGAACGTAATATAATAAAATAGAACCCTCCTAATATGTCACACCTCCTAATATGACTCACGCATCCCTTGCTCCACACATGGTAGCCTAAATCCTCCTTTCTAATTTTTTGGTAGTTGCGACTAGACGTACGTATTTAGCGGTATGATAAATATTTAGTATTTCAACTTTTGGGATTGGTTTGCTTTGAGGTTTAGGCCTTTAGCGTGGTACAGAACCTAAACTAATTCGACAGATGGCAAGGAACGGAATAAAACTGTTTTTCCTCACAAAAATTGGGAACAAAAACAAGGTTTAGAATAGGGAGGTTTATGTGTCAACACAGCACAGAATATTAACCACAAATACGGACATATTTTTTTAAAACTTTGTTCTATGCCCAAATCTTTCTATTTTATGAAAAATACCATTTACATGTACATGTGTAGGCCTAGTTACTATCAACTGGTAGATTGTCATAAATCAATGATTTATGGTCCTATATATATAGCCATCACTTCATTTGAATATCTTTGTACCATTGTGTATTACATCAACGTCGACATTAGGAACATCTGTCTGACTGTACATGTAATTACCATAGTATTACGCAGTTTCCTTAAATGTAATACTGTATGTATGTAAATTAAAACACAGAACTTGTACTCAAATACTGAATTTACTACTATTTTGTTGCAAAGTTTGGACAGCTAGGTTCTGCTGACAAATTCTGATGGAGCTTTGAGGGGACACACATTTCAAACCATGGAAAGCTAAAGCCCAGATGCTCCGCAGCCATGACTGTTTCCATGACAACTACAGTATATCCATTGCCTAGGGATCTTGACTGTCACAGCAGCTGTCAGACAGCCTAACATGTTCCATTTATGGTTTACTTTCGCTGTGTACTATGGTACCTGTGTACAGTACTGTATATATTAAGCCTATACTATCTGGCCTACCATGCTATTGACAGCAGATCAACTCCTCTTGATTGGATCTGTCTGCCGCACACACACCATGACAACTGTTTAACCATCAGACCATGTCAGTGGGAGAGCCTCAATCTGCTCCATTCAATGAAAATGTCAAGCTACAGCAAATACTGTATGTATGTACGCTGCTTCCTTTCCCCAGAGGCTGCTTAGGCTTATTGCTTTTGGATTATAGACATTGACCTAAACTAGGGATCATGCTGGGTTAGGACTGGTTCCCTATGCCTCATGTGTTTCCCAGCTTCATGAACAGAAATGATGGATTTGTTTTTCTCAAAATTAATAATAATCATGGGTACATCTGTTTGCATGGTAAACCAATTTACATGTTGTCCTTGAATACAGTATTGGACTATTAAAAGTTCTGGCAGGAATTATTTCAAGGGTTTGTAGAGTCTTTGCCATATTTTATAGTTGACAATATTTTAAACTGTACCACTATGCCAATTACAACTACAGGTACTTGTTACCGGTGTAGCCTAATAATTTAAAATGTCCTCATGAGTACCGTACACATGGAAATGGCCATATGCCTGATTGATTTCCTTCTTCCACAAGTAATACTAGTGGCATAGGCGGTTAGGGCACATTATAAACCTACATGACGCAGACTCACAGTGTCGACTCAGTGCGCGATAGTTATGTAGGCCATTTTATTTTTTTAATTTGTACCATGCATGAATGCAGTACAATTCCCATGCATGCAAAGACTCAGTTAGTAACTTTCAACCATCTGTACCATGTACATGTATCTGGGTTCATGCAGGACCACTGGAAGTTGTGTCATATGGGGCCACTGATTTTCCCGCAATCACATAATTTGACAATGAATAACGGAATGTTAATCCAATTACGATCTAAAACTGTGTATCACTTATATCATTTTATAGATTTCAAAAAAAAAATGGAGGAAAATTCTTAGAAATTGTAAGAAAATAAGCAAAATCGCTGAACATCATAGAATTTCTGATCCTTAATTACATTATTTTTTTACGTCACATATACAATACCACAGACAGTGCCGACCGTAAAATTATATATGTATCAGATTGGAGCATGGTTAACAATCCAGTGAACCCTAGACATGGAAAGAAATACGAGGATGTGAAGATGTTGAACCGAAGGGTTACAAATGAGCAGCTGTCAACACAATCACTTAATTAAAAATATTATTGGGCAACTGAATATCTTGCAAGCCTAAAGAATTCAATTGAAATGTGATTAACAATAAATATCTGATGAGTACTACCCTGTATATGGGAAATGTAACTTCTGAAAATTTTGGAATTTTTAGGGATGTACTTCATGTAGCCAGCCTGAAATTGATATACACACACTGTTGACCACTCTAACCCTAATCCTGGATTATAACTACGAATGTATCCAGAAAGGGAGACTGCAAACTGCTGGCTGGCTACTTGTTTAAGTATGCCAATTTTTAGCCAATTGTGTGTGCTGTGTATGCTTAATCTATTAAAGACTTTGAATAATGTGGACAGGAAATTATAATTTTGGCTATTGCAGCAAACAACGGGTATCTAATGTATTTATGTATGGTGCTACATGTCATCACATATATATCTACAGTATTGGCACTGCCAGTATTATTATGTCATCACTTAAACGTCCTACTTTAATAATTATCTCTGAAAAAAAATGAAATGTATTCTCCTTCTCATTTGTTCGCTCCCCCCAGCGAAAATGCAGCCAAGTCACTTGTACATTATATACAGTAGTACAACTCTCACTTGTACATTATATAGTACAACTCTGGCTTTATAGTTAAACCACCCTGTAGTCAGCAGTGGCTAAATTGCATAATTTAATTTACGACAATGCGGAATGTATACAAGAGTGATCGCGCTCGACTAAATCATTAGCCATAAAACACGATATCATATACAGTAGAATATCAGCAACGGTTTTCGTTTGCACTTTCCGCCCGAAATTGAATTTAGCGAACTCGCCATTCAATTAACGGAGGTAAAAGGTGGCGTAAGTCAATTATCCTCTTTATGTAATACGTCAATTATCCTGTTGGCATTTCGGTGACCCAGGCTCTCAAGGCCAATTAGATGGTCCGTCTTATTCTGACCATCTACGGAGAGACAGACTTTCTTCAAGATAAACTGCGAGCACCGGATCGTTCACGCGGGAGCACTTACTGTACATTGGGGCAGCATATCACCGTCTTATTCTGACCATCTATACATATACAGACTTTCTTCAAGATAAACTGCGAGCACCGGATCGTTCACGCGGGAGCACTTATTGTACATTGGGACAGCATACAGTATATCACTGATTGTGGAGGCCACTGAAGCAGGCCTGCTAGAGAGGTGTGGTCAGAAAGTATTACTCGCAATTAGACTGATGACCGATGATCAAAGTGGTGGTGGAAAAAATCAGGAGTATAATGGGTATTGTACTCATTTTTAATTGAATTGCCTCACTTGTTTGTTCTTGATAGCATTAGAGGAGTATGTGTACAGTACGAATAATACATGTAGATCAGGAAATATTATTGGGAGGTGCGCATTCTATAATTGATATATATCCAGGTAGCCGCCGTGGCCTAGTGGAATTGCTCTGGATTCTCGATCCTATGCTTGAGAGTTTGAGCCCCGTAAGGGTCATTGGTTGACATCAGGAAGGGCATCCGGTCATAAAATGATACGTTGCACTTATAAAAGTCCTTGCATTGGTAAGGCACCGTCTAAGCCCCGCAAGGGGAGTGATATACGTTAAACAACTTCATCCAGGTATTCCCACTATTGGTACATAGATTGATCCTCAAAGCAGTAAATCTTGGAAAAGATCCAACCTGTATATTGCTAATTTTTAATTGAATTTCATGTAATTTTTTTTTAATCTCAGTAGACCTATATTATATATGGTTAGTTGTATCTCAAAGCTTGAATCTACTGAACATTTTCAACACATAGACGGTAGCCTAAGACTTAGTATTAAAAACACTGAGAAAGACTGGGGATATTTTACTATTTTTAATTGAACTCTACAAATTTTGACATATTATCTCAGTACACTTTTGCTGTTGTACATGTATACAGTATTTCAATGATCGAATTGACTACACCTACATTGCAGTAGACATGTACTTTCCTGAAGATAAACTACCATACTGGGTTTTTTCACGCAGTCCTGAGCTAGGCCCAGGCGCGGATCCAGGGGGGGCGTAGGGGGCACGCGTCCCCCTATTTTTTAACTTTCTTGCATAGACGTTACACAATCACAAATTCCATTACAAAAATGTGTAGGGCTTAGAGATTGATCTTCAAAGCGGTGCGATAATCATAATGGGAAAGACTGGGAGATATAATTCTTTAATTGAATTTCACACAGTACAGGTAGAGTACACTACTCAACATTTGGTAAAAAAATCTGATTTTGTTTTTGTCATTTAAATCGGGAGTACTTTAATGCTACTCTACAGTCTCAACAGAATAATTGATTACATTTCCTGCTCTTTTTCAAAGCAGAGTTTCTACAAACCAGGGATTTGTAATAAATCCATGTACGAACCACCCAAAGCTTCTATACCAGTTAGAGTCACAGGAATATAATCATCATCACTCCATATTATTTTTAAGGTACATGGTATCCTAATAGAAGAATAGTAAATTAGTTAGTCATGACTAATAATGTTAACAAATTGGATTAAAAGGGAATGTAGGCCTACTGTAATTTACAAAGCGGATAAGGCGGTGCCTACTAGCGTGCATTATTCTACTTTTGAGCTAACAGGCTTAAAGTATACAACTGTACATAATATGACCTGCCACTACAAAAGCAGCGTAAAGTATTTTTTGGAGAAATTGAGTTAGGTGATTCCGGCCACCTCCGAAAACTCGGGGACAAAACCGGATCAAAACTGGACCAATGATGATGATGAT
>JAODAI010279943.1:0-15799 GCA_027575025.1 Scotoplanes globosa | reverse complement strand
TTATCAGTGAATGTCCGACGTGGTGTCAAGGACGACAGGACAATCTTTGCAGTAGGACAGGCATCACCAATGGCGTCCAACAAACATTCAAGAGACTGAACAGTGTCATCAGTCTTGGTACTGGCAGTTGTGTTGTAGGTACATACTTTTTAGGTGGTCTCGTACATTTGACATGGGATATTTATTATATACGAATTGAGAAGCCGTATACAATTTGGGTATTTCATAACAAGTTATTTGTCATTAATGACTATATGCCGACCCTAATGATAAATACCACGTGGAAATAATCATATTACGACAAGTTACAGTATAGGTGCACAAATAATCACTGTAACGAAAATGACAGCAACATATTATAGCTTGGCAAACATTTCGGAGAATATTTCGATATTACATATACCTATACACGTAGGTACATATGATGTCAATACGGTCTATACATAGACATATACTATAACATGTATAATTATATGTAATACTATATAATGCAAGCTTCTTAGAACAAAAATATTGTTTTCAAAATGTTTAATTATTTGTTGGATATGTTTAAACTTGAGCTACGATGTACGTCTACCGCATACAAATATGACATTTTTTTGGCAATATTGTACCTCTATGTCATATACGATTAACATAAGTATACACATATATGACAACATGTACTGGTGTATGTTGACAACTATGAGATGTACATACTCACATAGACATATCACATGCATGTTGTGTGGGCATGAGCACTTATATGTATACTGACTATGTATATTCAATACTTATTTTTGAAAACATATGCCCACATATGCCATATTATAGTTATATCAGTTGACAGTGGTCTTGACAGTATAAGATATATACCCAACGTGAGAAGACCATATACAATGTATATACAATTTATATAAATTCATGTTGACTGAATACTAGTAGATGCATGACTATGACATGTTCAGTGTCGTTTACGTATAGGCATTTTTTATTTTTATTTAACAAAATAATGGCTGTTGGTGTAACATCTGCGCGTTTGAAAAGGAGCATGCAACATAATCAATCAATCTAGAAACTCTCATAACTGTTAGTATTTCACAACTTGGCGATCCAATCAGAACTGCGGATTTTGTAATCACAGACATACAATATGACTGCTAATATTGAATCGGGTGCACACCTTGTACGATTTGTACGTGCGTGTTGATCTTTAGGAAAACAGAAACGTGCTTCTCTTAAGCATTATACAGTCTGCCGGTATAATCAACATCAACCACCTTTATGTATGACACGTTAATATGAATATTCATGGTAACATAACTTTGGTTGCTCCGACTTGTTTAACATGTTAAACTCAAGAATCTAACGTTCGTAAAATGTAATTAAATAGTAAAAAGTGGTTGAAATGTTGTTGCTCAATGTTGTATACCAAAGAAAATATGTGAGGCAATCTTAGGCAATATACATATTGTAAAATGTATTGGAATTCCTAATTACTAGCAAGCGTTATGCAACAAACAATATCAGCACCTATTTTAACATACATATTACTATTATGAGGATTAAATATATTAGTCTGAAATTCATGATGATTGGGAGTCTCTTTTCAAATATTTCAGTAAAATTGTACTTAGTCTAGTAAAATTATACGATTTTAATCATAATACAGATGAGACGACTGGTCTTGCACACCATATCTTGCATGTTCTGTCCACGGTTTCATCATTTTATAATATATAGTAGACTCTTCATCATTTCCGTAAAAAATATTGCATTATTAGTACAGTTGGGCTTGATATGGGTTAACTTATAGTCACGGCTATTAAGTAAAAATACGTTACACTATTATTATTGTATACTCTTGGTTTCAATATATATTATATATCATTAACTAAATTGTTGTTTCGTATTTTGTATATGTCTTTCCTAATTAAGGTTCCCGAACCCGAACCACACACTTTACGACGTATACACAACGAAAAGTTGTGTGTGCCGCGCAAGCGTTACTGTTTGTGAAATGTTGTATTTCTAAGCATTGGACAGTCAATACGTAAACGTCATTATGAAAGTGTATAAATGATAAATGGACATTTCAATATCAAGGTGGGGACACCGGGGCATAATTAATATTATCTTCCGTTTATCATAACATAGTAGCACAACTTATATTTAACATCACATTCCAACGCCAATGAATGAAAACATTTTCGAATGTGGATGTTAAATATGATTTGAATTTCTCACAAAATCTGGGACTATCAATAAGCAAGCCAATGACATAGAGTTAGTTAATATTAATAAGCAACAAGCGATGTGTACATTTAATGTACACTACATTCCATGTGACGTCGTAACTCAAATATAATCATTACACAATATAAAGTATTACACGGTAGTGACAGCCAGATGCCATGTAAACGCCTGACTCTAAGCTGTCCTCCGTACAGCATCTTCCTGATTGGTATTTAGTCTTGTAAACAAAGATAACACATCCAATGATCATTACGGGGACTGTGCGATGATCGATTTCAACGATCAATGTGTGATGTACCATGGTAGCGTGCATGTTATTGCCCCGTACTTAATGATCGTGTTATCTTGGTATGTCAGATTGATTCATGTTTGTATTACAGGTTCACGTACAGCACGAACACGTGTCATCGACATTTATCACGTGTGTTGGTGTACGTTCATACCATACATTGTGTGTGTGTTTAAATGTACATCCTCATCACACAATATGATGTTACATCAACATGGAGTGATGGATCAGTTGGATAATAATTCCGACTGGCCCTTAGTATCACCATGTGTTGGTATCACAATACTTTTTATTCCGTTTATTTCAATTTGTTATACATTATAACATAAACAAGTACATTTCTTGTCAAATACAATAGACATTTTGTGAAAATTATATAACATAAGACAATGCATTCGGCATAAAATATGAATAATGAACAAAAAGGAAGAGGAACCAGAAGAAGCAAGCAATGGTGTGAAAGATATATGAAAACTATAGGAATTATTAGTAGCCCTGGAAATGAATAGGTGAATAGAAACTCTTCCCAGTTGCTGCCGTATAGCCCATAAAATTGAAACGTATTTCCCCTGCAGTTGTGATATATATATAATATTACGTAAAATGCAGAGAATCTCCTGGCTATTTACGAATGACTAATATTATGGAGGTGTGTTCGTATCATTTGACTTCGAATATTCCTTAAAACACTAATTAAGTAGCCCGTATACAATTTGAGTATTCTAAAACAAGATATTTGTCATTAATGACTAGCGATCCTAGAGAAACAACACAGTGGAATAACCATCGTATGCGAAGTGACAATAATAATAATAATATTAAATATTTATATAGCGCATTTCCTGTTTAAGACCAGAAGGTTACAACTCAAGGCGCTTTACAAAAGTTCAATTTTACATAAAACGAAGTATGGTTCATGAAAATATGCATTAATTATAATAAAGTGAGAAAAGATGAGTTTTATGTAACCTCTTAAAATATGTTAATGTATCACATGATTTTACACTCTCTGGTAATTGATTCCGAAATATTGCAGCTGCAAACGGAAAACATTTACTATCATGACATATAATATTTGATTGCGGATATACTAGGTTATCTTTGTTGGATGACCGCAGATTGCGGGCTGGTTCATACGAATGAATCAGTTCACCAATATAATGAAGCCGTTTAAATCAAGCCCACAAAATGTAATAACAATTATTTTAAACTTAATCTGATATTTCACAGGAAGCCATTGTAAATCATAAATAATAGGTGTAATGTGATTACGTCTTGGAGACTTTCAAAAATTCGTGCGGCCATATTTTTAATTTTTGAAGTCTATTCATTTGACGGATAGATGGACCGAATAATAGAGAGTTACAAAAATCAAGCTTAGACGAAACAAATGCATGAATTAATATCTCTTCACTTTTTTATCAAGAAATTTTCTAATGTACGAGATATTTAATAGCTGCAAATTAGCGGCTGCACAAGTCTTCGAAATTTGATAATCTCAAGATAGAGTATTATCTAACAAAACACCCAGATTGCTTAATCTTTCTGACACTTTGATTTTATGGCCACTAACAGACAAACTTGAAATTAGAACATTAGTTTTACATTAGAGATCAAAGGTCATTTGAGGTCAAACACTAATACCACGTGTTCAGTGTTTGATCTCAAATGACCTCTGACCTCCACCAAAAATAACACATGTCTTGTATACATTGGGGTCAACCTTCATACCACGTTTGAACAATATCGTACGTTAACTTTTGGAGAAAACCTATTTACAAGTCATTTATCAGGTTATTGATGTACTTTAGTTGTAAGGACCATACGTCACAATAGTCTTGATAAAGACGTTTGTAAAAAAATGGAGTCCTAAATTTGAAAATTTCAAACATCAATATATTGAGAACGGAATGTCCGTTTTGACTCTAGTTTGAATCCCTTTACAATCCCTTTAAAGGTCTTCTTCTTTACTTGCATGCTAGTTCTTAATTGTATTCCTTTCCAAAGATGCGAAAAAGTTATTTCCAAAATTGACTTTCTCGGCATACGTCTGTCACAGGGAAGTGTTTTCAATAGTTTTGTGATTTATAGCATAGAACAAGAACTGAAACTTCATAAATAAATATAACAAGGTAGATGCTCCACACAGCATAAATATAAGCATATGTCCTATACATGTAGTCACTGAGGGACAGGTCATCACACTGTGTGATTTGTGCTCCAAATTTACGGAACTGCCAGGCCTACCAGTACATATGATACAGATACGCCACTATAGGCTATGTATGCCTATACTATGTATATATCTGTAGTATTATATAATGCAGGCATACACATAGGCCTGTGTATGTCTCATATGTATCACTTTTAACAACCTTAAATTAATAGAGTAGTTGTGTTACAAATGAGTCAAAGTGAACGTCCCTGAAATTTAGATTAATCTACTGCACGTTGAAAATTAAGACACAAATGCGTAGTATTATGTAGGACTATTATTACCACGTAATCACATGTACCTATACAGATGCATAGACCCGCTTATATGATGAAAGTATGCTAACATACAAACATGTATAACTTGAAACATTAAGCCCACGTGATGCATTAAGAATTATAGTGTCACTTTGCAGTACTTTTGAAGATAAATAAATTCCAAGAATGACTAATTACCAATGTATGCCCTACAGGCCCTACGTGGGAAGGTCGTATAAAATGTATAAACATACGTTTGGCTATAGCAAAGTTGATAACTGATATGTGCATCACCGCGGTATGATACGTGGACTATTTAAGGAGATCCCGTGAATAATTGAATAGGTTCCAAAGCGAGTGCCTGGAATTTAACGGTATGACAACAACAACAATATAATTTGTTTCAGTGCTAGAATATTGTTCGGCGATACCTCGAATCATCAAAATGACCAATCCTTATAAATAAATGTAATATCGACCTGCTGTGTGCTACACCATATTTCAAATGTGCATTCAAACATAGAAACATATAGTATAACCCTTGAAGTTGGTATCTTATAAATATAAGGTTCGTTGTGACAACATATGAAAATACCTCAAATTATTTTGTAGTAGGCTAACTCTGAAATACTGATTTAGTTATGGAACTGTATAGGCCAATACTATATATAGGGAGTACGGACTATCACGTGTACTGCGACGTGTATGTGATTATGTCAAATATAGTGCAACAACTCCACTGCAACTTCACGTTGAGAAATGGATTATGCATGTTTGAAGTGGGTACATAATTAAATATTAAATGTATACTCGATAGCATCCGCGGTATCCCAAATAAAACACTTTCCCAAAATATCAGCGCACACGTCATTGTTGAGGAAAGACATCCACATCCCATTACTAAAGTTGCGTGACGTAATTCGTAGATGTAGTTTAATTCCCACTTGCTTATTTCAAGTAGGACCCTATACATCATGTCAGTGAACTACAGTTACCACGGCCATAATTAAGTTAGAGCAATCGACCTAGTTTGCATGATCTACAGTTACATAATTATAAATGATTATTTCAGTTTATCTGGCATAATTTTGTAAATGTGATTTTATATGGACATCAAGTCAAAATTATAATATTTCTGCACATTTATGGTTTGTATACCCCGCGGAATAAATATTATCTGGAAGTGCAGTATGGACTGAGGGTGATATACTTACTACTGCGAAATATTTATGAAATCATGCTCAAATGCGCTTGGCTCCCCCACATAAAGAGGAGGTAACGTCGCTCGTTGGCCAGAGCAGATATAGTATATTATAGTGATCCAATGATTACATGCAGGGTTAGGAACTGCCAGAACTACACCACCTTCTGTTCTTTAAGAGGAGCTCTGGGTGCAAAATACTGGAATTTTAATTTCAATGCAAAATATCATAGTAAAACATGTTATTTATATCATTCCAAATATATTATTTTAAATCAATAAATAATAATATAATTAATTTTGAACCATTTTCACAAATATACCGCTATTTTGCGGGGAGATAATTTGACCTACAAAAACCACCAAGTTATTTTTAAATAAAAATAATCTTAATTTTTAAATCGATTCTTAGGAATTCGTGGACATTTTCCAGCAAAAATTACCGATATTCAATACTAAATCTGGCAATTATTACGATTATATCGGTAAAATTTACAGATATTTGACCTAATACAATGTTAACGTGTGTATTCAGTTGGTCTATTATTAAATTAACTTCACAATATGTGGTCAATGTTATCAGTGCTCTTGAAACTCAGTGGTCGGTTACTGCCATATATAACGACTTTAACCACCTATTTTACGAAGTTGCTCTGGACGCTGTCCAGATCGAAGGGTAGCAAACTTGTAATGTTATATAGCAAGCCCTTTTTCTATCCAAACACCCCAATAGCTCCCATTTAAGAAAGATATATATAAGGTCTCGTTCATATGGACAGCGCTATGTCGAACATTACTTAATATTCATATGGAATATGGTATAGTACCTAAATATTTCGCCAAAGATCAGTGTATTTTGAACCATTAAATGAAAACCACACCGGCCCTTCTTGAAAGTAGAAATCTACCCTGCAATCAAACACCGACAGACACCCATGAATTAACTGAAACTCCGGGTACCACTGAATGGAAAGTCCATACTTGACACAATACAATACATTATAAAATGTAGTCACTTTGAAATAAGTACAATCCTCGTTTGGGGTTTCCGGTTACGAGCAACATGTTCAGCTCATTCGTTTGCAGTTATCATAGTGTCATACTTGGGAATATTCAAGTCACGTGCTGCAGGATACCAAGATTATAGTGTAGTCATTACAAATCAATTGTCTGTTTCAAGTGTATCTTTTTTATTTCTCGTGATTTTCTTTAACACTTTGACTTCCAATTGTGTTTACTGTATCACGGCATACACCAATCAAGTCCCGTTGTAAATTTATCCAGGTACCAGCGGTCAGCTGTGAGGTTCACGACGTCAACTCATTTCGTATTTGATTGTCTCTCCCACCTGGGGCGTGTTAGCATGCATATGACATTCATATGGTTAAATAATAACATAGTAATCGATTCAGTACTAACTCTAGGTAAGTTTGCCAGCTATACGACTTTTAATGGATACAACCATGCTTAGCGAGTATCGATTACGAAGAATACTGCTAAAAGCCAAATAGTTATGATTTTATCAATCCACTTATCGTGCACAATTTCGATCCAAATCGCCCAATTCAGACTCGGCAAGTTCAAAGATGGTATTTCCTAATGACAGTTAAATATGCAGTAGTCATTGATCATGTATTTTTATACTTTCCATGGCACCGGCCTGCATTGATACATGCGATCGTTTTGCAAATATTATATTTTTTGGAAGTGCTTTGGTCATAACGTCAAGTTAATATTTAATAAACGTATTATTGGACATTCCAATTATGTCTCGAAATGCGGTAGCATTTGATTTTACCATATGTTATTACTTACCAAAATACAATGATACATATATAAGTCTGTGGCCGGTTAACGGCCGTTAAGTAATATTATTTTGCTCATCTGTGCATTGATTCATCCATCACAGTACAGCAGTAAGACGTTTCAATTTTATATTATGATAATATTTTAAACCAATGTTCTAACTACAGTACAATGTTGAAACCTATAGAAACCTATAGAAACCCATATAAACCTATAGAAACCTATAGAAACCTATATAAACCTATATAAATCTATAGAAACCTATAGAAACATATAGAAACCTATATAAACATATATAAACCTATAGAAACCTATATAAACCTATATAAACCTATATAAACCTATATAAACCTATATAAACCTATATAAACCTATATAAACCTATAGAAACCTATAGAAACCTATAGAAACCTCTAGAAACATCTAGAAACCTATAGAAACCTATAGAAACCTATAGAAACCTCTAGAAACCTATATAAACCTATAGATAGAAACCTCTATAAACCTATAGAAACACATAGAAACCTATAGAAACCTAGAAACCTATAGAAACCTTGGTTGGGTTTACGAGAGTACACTCCCTAGTACGTTAAAACAGGCGAATTGTACATTTGTTTCTTAATTTAATAGCAGCTTTATTAACACACCAACCCCAGCATGCCATAAACACGGGTGAAATAAATAACCACATCTTATATATTCATGATAGACGTATTCAACTATATAGTATTTACTTGAAATGAAATGAGATACTTCTGCTATAAAGATTGGCAAAGAATAAAGATGGCAAAGTCATGTTGGAATTGATATATCTTTTAAAACTATATATTCCAATGATAAACTGTACGACATTGACTGAATATGTTTTGTATCGCGAACAGAAGATGAAAGCTTCACATGCATGAGATCAGTGGCGTTACATGTGACCAGCATTACAGATACTTGGTGGCCATCTATGGACTGGGCGATCTTATATACCCACGTATGTAGGCGTCAATGTGAATATTCTCCCCAAAAACCTAGGTCAAAATTAGACGTCCAGTGTGAACCTAATACAATTGGATGCATGATAATAACTTTATGGTACATGGTGAATCTTGAACTAATGTTCTTCATTAATACGTCGTGAACTGTGTAGAGCGTTATATTCATATCTTGTTTGGGGGTAAATTTCAAAGGCGAATCTTGAACTATTACAATAATAACCCTGCACTCTAAAAAATGTGTTTAGCAATTCAAGTTTTTTTTGCCCCCACATGCTAAACACGTTTAATTTCTAAACAAAGTGTTAAATTCCTAAACACCATGTGTTTAATATATAAACACTATGTGCCACATCTCTAAACATGTTTAGCATGTAAACGTGTTTATAAAGTGGGGGCAAAAAAAAGTGTTTAGAAAAGTGTTTAATCCCATAACACTGTTTTTAGAGTGTGGTGAATATTTAACTAACACAAATGTAACAAGTTGGTGAACTGGGGTGAACCCTTGAGTGGGTGGGGTGAAGATTACGTTTGCAGCCCGCATTGGTACGTTGAAAAGGCCCTGCTCGGGTCTACATGAAGTTAACATGATCTACATTATTGAGACAATGTATACATGTATGTGTGGTATTCACTTTTCATAATCATTAGTGCAGTATTGCTAATTGGCCGAAGCATTTAAAGTTTGGAGTTATTTGAAGTTCCACATGATTTAATTAAGTATACAAGGATTATTGTTAATTAGTATTACATATTATTTGCGAGAATAAAAGTTAACAAAGCTTAGAACCCCAACTTTTAAGTCCATTAGTATTTTGTATTGACCTACAAAATAATGGTACGGTCCAATTCCAGTCATAACCCCTGCTAAAAACGAACGTTTGCTTATATAAGCAATTTTACGAAACAGATAATACTTACCATGTACATAGGGCTACTTACATAATATATAATAAATGTATACAGTATTCATTCACTGGTTTGGTATTTACTTCAATTGTCAATTTGAAAGTACAGGCCTGCTATAGGCTCCCATTAAAATGCTATAAAATCCATTGGTATATGTCATATGACACCCGTAGCCTATCGCGTTGATGGAACCATGTGCCATTAGCGATGGCGCCAGCTCTATCCGACTGGGGGTGGGGGGAAGCTTACCCAACAGGGATCAACTACTGTTAAAAAATGAGACAAAGAGACTGGTTAAGTCGTCGGAAACACCACTCAACAAATTGCATTGTAAGGTATACACATATTTCAACAACGGGCTTGCATGTGCATTTAACAGAAGCCTATACTACGTGTTATTAAAATATCCCAGACGAATGAAAAAAAATCATCGACGAGGGTGCTAGACCTCCCCGATGTATCCCCTCCCCTCCTTCCCCCGCTGGCACCACATGCACGTGTTAGCCTTAACACTTTATATATCAATCGTTGTGGGAAAATATTAGTAACATATGCCTTATAGTTATACTGAATAGACTATTCGATTAGGACTCACATATATTGCCAGTTTGCCTGTTCATTCTGATCCGAAGGGTCCAATAGAAATATGCGCTGCGATACTTCAACAGTTCCCGCCGCCGGATGTGACGTAACCGTGATGAGAGGATAGCCGGATTGTCGCAACCATGGATCCATTAGATCATTAATGTGTATGCCAAGAACATCATTGTCAACAACCTATGTATTGGAAAGGGTGTCGTTTGTAATCATGTTCTTATAGTTACACTTTAACAAAAATATTTTCTATTCATTTATAGAAAAAAACATGTCATGCATCTCAAATGACAATTTAGGCATTGGATTATAATTGAGTAAATACATGTAGCACTAAAAGTTAACTAACAGTATGAATAATGTCCCCCGGTGTTTTAACGCTTGAATCGTAATATTATCGGCCTGGAAGTCTTATTGAATTTGTCGACCGTAAGAAGCGACCACCAAAATTAGAGAGAAGTCTAAAGATTTATAAATTACAACTTACACGTCTTGTGGGTCAACCAGTTAATATATTTCGGAAGTGAAATACCGATTTCTTTAATTTTGAGAAGATCGATGTTCCCAGGAGAATTCCGTGATTTTTCTCTGATAAAAACACACAACTTCACTCTAAAAACATGCACTTGGTTCAATTTCACCAGGATCCAAATCCCATAAACTGTAAACTTGACCAGTAAATCATGGGCAATTATCCTGGTCATTGGATCCTGGTGAAATTTAACCACGGTGTTTTATAGCGTATAGGCCGGCCCCTGGATTCGAACCAGGAATCTCCAACTTTGGTGAGTTCTCATACATTATAATATCCTGGTTAGAGTGACCAGGATCGGGGTCATATATAATCCGTATATATATATATCCTGGTTAAAATAATAATATATTTCTGGTTAAGGATTACACTTTCCTGGTTAATAATATTTCAATTAACCAGAAAAGTAATAATTTTAACTAACAATGTGTTTTCTGTAATCAGGATATGTATGGATGATATATGACTTTTTTCCTGGTTAAATTTAACCAGGGCATTTCTAGAGTGTTATAGCTTCAAGAGCCACTAAACATAATCGTTCGGACACAACACTGTATGGTTACATTCAATACCGCTCGCTGTATGACATTTTTCGACGACTTTTCCTCGACAAATCAATCAATCAATCAATGATTGAGATTTATAAAGCGCCACAATCAAATCAAAGTATTGCTCTAAGGCGCTGTGACAGTCCTAAAAAGTATAGAATCACATACTGTTGAAGTAGGTTACTTCGATCAGTTTCTTACAAAACACCAACACTGGAGGCTTCTCGAATGTGAATGGGAAGCTGATTCCACTTCTTTGGACCATAGCACGACGGTGATCTGTCTGCCAATGTTACTACTATACATGCATCGGTGGCATGCGTAACAATGTTGAAGATGTAGAATTAGACCTAATCGGACTACGATTTGCAGGTTGTAGCTGAAACATATCCACGATGTAACCGGGACCCTGTTTGGGAAGACCTTTAAAAACCAACGGTAAAACTTTAAAGTCAATACGCTGATGCCGGATAGGTAGCCAGTGGAGATCGATTGGCTCTGATGTAATGGAGTAAATTATCGCCAGTTTGTGATGAATCTGGCGGGTGTGCGTTGAACATTTTGTAGTTTATTTTCAAGTGATTTGGTATGTTTCATATGTATATTTATATGCCCTTCAATATCGGACACTCCATATACGGGTATATGTCAAATAACAATCAAATAACATGTCATAAAAGTATCCAGTTGTCGTGAATGTTTTGAAGAGACGCAAATACGTTGGTAGTCTCTTAGATAACCTGCCTGCATATTAACATAATAAATAACAATAGCGATGGTAGCATACAGGCCAGTGCAGGCAATACAACACAGTATTGTTACTAGCACAAAGGTCAAGCTGAGACAAGGATGAGGCCTTGTAATGCTAAATTCCCAGTGGGCATCGCCGGTGGGCCCGCCAGCGGCAAGTTGCCATGTAGCTGCCGCATGGCCGCCTTGGCCGCCACGTGTCCGCCGCCTAACCACTACTCAAATATATATATACAATTATTTACACTCCTAACGCACAGAAGCACTACTCTCTTAAAATAATGGTGTCATAGCATGGATGACACCATAATTTGGTGTCAAATCTGACACCATTTAGTGTTGAAATGCTATGACACTATTTGGAGTCAGTTTTGACACCTGCAAATTTAGAGAGTAAGTATTACTTCTCAGTGTACACTATAGGCCTACATCAAAATCATGCTTCGTGACAGACTTTGACTATACTACAACATAAGTAATAATATTCGGCCTGGGAGGCTTATTAAATTTTACGACGCTAACGACCACTGAAGTGGGAGAAGCAAAGGCTTTTAAATTACAACTTCACGTCGGGTGGTCATTCAGTTCATAAATTTTAAGGCAAATTTGGATTTTTTAATTTGAGAAAGTCGTTCGCATGGGAAAACCGTGATTGCTCTCGCCTGAAAAAACCACACTACTAGCACCAACCCGGGATTCGAACGCTAGATCTCCCAGTTGCTGAGATACATAGCTTCTAGAACTACCAAACTTATCCGCTCGGCTATAGTACTGGTATGATATTACCTTTGTTTCAGTATCATGTGTACATAAATGTGTATACAATAATAATTACAAACATAAAATCTTATAAGTTATTTTTCTACAAGCTGGTATGTGCTAAGCATGGAAAAAATAATTAATTGGTGTGTTCTCGAGAAATGAGCCAAATTAACTGGTGTAACTTCAGTACCTATATTAATATTAAAAATGATATTCACCAAACCTATATTTATCTGATAATCGTTAGTCTCATAAGATTAAATTAAATTAACATATAAGCAACGCCCCAAACACACAAAATGTATAGAACACCTCGTTTAAAAAATGTAATGTATTGTAAACTGATGGGGAGGTGCGGAAAAGGATTCAATCCGGGGCTTTGGCCGGGAAGAATGTAGAAGGGGTGACAGATAGGCACATTTCCAATAATTAAAAGGGACATTTTTTTAAACATGTGTTATTCCAGCATGTATTAACGGGCTTGAAACTGTGGCTTTATCTAGTGCTCAACAACAGCGTCTTAAAAGTGTGTGAAAATATATAACTGGATGCAAAGGGTCGCCGGGGTTGAGCGGATGCAGATGATAAGTCTAGTTGGTATAAGGGAGGAGATTTGGGGTGACTAGGTCATACATAGAGGTTGATTATGGGGCATATAAGGTGGGCTATGTGGAACGGATTGATGAAGGGCGGCTCCCCAAAATGGCGATGTCGGGCATGGAAGCTAGTATAAGGGATATGGGGAGGCCGCGATTGAGATGGAAGGACTGTTTGAAATGGATTTTAGGAGCGCTGGGGGATGGAGATTGGAGGGACATGACTTTGGATAGAGGAATATGGCGAGCGTTGGCCAATGATATGGCTGTTGCGGTCCTCACCCCTTGTTAGGGATTCACGAGGTAGAGAGAGAGAGAGAAGAGATACCTCATCAACAGCATTCCAGATATCTTCTGAATCTGCATTCTGATAAGCCCTGTTTTGAAGAAATCCCTGAAATGGAATTATACAAAAGAAAAGGTTTCAATTTTTGCGTACTCTAATTATCAAATTATATATACACGTATACTATGTCTAATATATATGACGAATATAAAGTTATAGCTTCACGTGTATTCCGATTACTATACAAACATATACAAGTTGAATTATCATAAACGATACTTTAACAAACACAAAATATCAAATTTGAAAACAGGAAATAAAAAAATCAACTCTAATCGGGCTTCGTCCTCCCACAAAAGAATAATATAACAAATATAACCTTACTGTACAGGAAGATAAAGCGCTCATATATATATATTGTGCAATATTTTAATTGGTGATACGTATACTATATTTGAGCTTACCCGCAAACCTTCCCTGAAGGCAGTATCTCCAATAGTTCCAAGTAACATCCTAACAACGGCAGTACTCTGCAAATATAATCAAATCACAGTTGATGTTAGATAACATTATTATGTTGGTGGAACTCAATTGGCCTGCAAATATAGCGTTCAGGATACACATCACCATACACCACCAGCCGACTCGTGCGAGGGGAGGGACGAATTGTCAACAATTTCCCGTTCCAAAAAGGGTGACAATTTATATGGAATTATTGTCTACTACAATTTATCACGTCTTTATCACGTCTTATGTTTGGTGAGTTGATAGATCCCCCACCCCCACCCCAACCCAACCCCCAATCACTGCATTATATCCCTCAGTGTCATTATCAAAGGTGATCATAGATGGACACCATGCATACTTTATCTTGGCTACTATTTCGCCATGTATTACCAAGCTCTCCACTCGAAAAACGTCATGGTAGACTTTTTTTCTTTTCTGTAATGACTCAAATAATTATAATTTACCCAGAATCCTGGTGAAATTATATAATGCATGTTTTGCCTATGTCGCAGGATACGACACGACAACATTCCTGGTAGAAACGTTGCTCATGTCCCCGCCTACACATTTTTATAGGCCATGCATGGCTTATTATTATTGCCGAAGGCTAAACTTATTGCATTTGTAAATTACTGCAGTAATTTTGAATGGATATGTTATCTGGGAAATGGAAAACTTCGATATAAGACCGCACATAAGTCAACCAGGGCATCGCTTTTTTGGCAATTTTGTTACACTCTATTATGATGTTGATCGGCGATTGCGATTTGGTTACCATGTTCGGGGTACTCGACGCGCCGCCTATCCAGGCAGAGGTGATAATTTATAAAAATCCTGGGGACCGACCCACCGGCATCGGTGTAAAGTCCGGTTTTAGGTACTCTAAATATTGGTTATATGGCAGGAAGGAGTCTGGAAGTGGTTGAGATGATGGGTAGACGGAGATTGGAGATTTGATGTGTGTCGGAGACTAAGCGGAAGGGGGGATATGCTACAGGGAGTTATAAACTGATTCAGGCAGGGAGACGGGAGGAGTAATATGATGAGCATTATAGTTTCAAAAGAAAGGGAAGGGTAAGGAAGAGGTGAGGGTAGAGATGTGGGAGGGAGTCATTATTTTTATGTTCTGCTTAATAACCAACTGGTGAGTATTATGTCGGTATATGGTCGGATTGTCGGAGACATACCGATATCCACCCCCACCTCCATTACATCCTGGAGGTATGGAGGTTAACGGACAACTTCTCTGCCCGTTGGCTGTACGATATCGTCCCCAGCTATGGGTGATATAGTAAACTCTTAATTGAGGTTGGGGGTAAGCAAGGGCAT
>JAODAI010279832.1:0-10062 GCA_027575025.1 Scotoplanes globosa | reverse complement strand
GTCATCGGCATAGAAATGATATTGAAGATTATATTTCTGAATAATTTTCCCCAGTGGACTTGTATACAAGGAAAACAGAACTGGACCTAGCACTGATCCTTGAGGAACACCATACGATAGAATAGCCGGTGTGGAAGTACATTAGTTTATTGTCACTGATTGTGATCTGCTGTTAGGTAGGATTCGAACCATTTCAAAACTGTGCCATTGACACCAAAATAGTGGAGTCCATTAAGTAAAGCGATGGTGGTCAACCGTATCAAACGCAGTGGACAGGTCTAACAGCACAAGAGCGACAAGTTTTCCATTATCCATGGCGGTCAATAATATAGAACATAATAGTGCATGTATATGGCTCAGCAACTGCATTGTGCTAATACACAAGTATGCACAGATGGGCTGACATAGCATAAATAAGATTAATCTGTACAGTAAAGCATTCATATATAAATTATAGCTTTCATTGAAGAGAACACGTTTTAATTTATCCTGATTAGTAATGCTATACGTAGTGGTTTGGGTACAGAGAAGGGGCCAATAGGGTTTGGCTAGCCGAAATGGTAACCGATTGCATTATTTTATATATACCACATTGTGTTCCCGTTGCAGTGCTGTATAAGACATATGTTGAAGTGCAAGTTGTGTGTAATGGGTCTGGCGATGGGGACACTTAACATGAAACCCGAAAGCTGATCTGGATCAGCCGAAGAGGTATAACCAATTTAAATTACGCCCAACATATTGGATATTCAGCGGAAGAGGATAGCTATATACAATTACGAACAATATATTAGATATGATCCCACCGACAACCAAAGACCAATGCCAGTACTTTGCGCGTGTAGGGTACCCTTGTCAGTCAACATTAAGTGACCCCCTACATCTGATCTAGATCAGCTGAAAGTCAAACAGTTGAAACATATTGGAAAATCATGGCCAGGTCTTACTGTGTAAGAAGCGGACATTGCCAGTATTTTTAGTTGGTGTGGTACCCTTGCCAGGCAACCCCAATTCCATAGGTAACTACCTACAATTACGTACAGTATTGTGTGGGTCTCCAATGATAACTACAAATGCCAATATTTTTCATTGGTAGGGTATCCTTGCCAACAATAAGTGATCTCTCATAGCTTACCAAGTTCAGCTGAAAAATTAACCAATTGAGTAACTGGTGGCCGGGTCGCGAGATTTTTATTATCATGATGGGAAGGGCCATTTTTATCATATACCATCTGTGATTGGCCATTTGCATTACGTGACGTCATGCTTATGGGTATATTATCGTTACATTATGTGTAGGCATGTATAGTGACTAGCAGTGCTTAAATCTGTAACTGCCATATAGTTAATACTATATATGTAGTGAGTAGATGATATACCCAAAATAAATATTAAAGACAGTCTGTGATACAACTCAGTCATGGTATCGCAATTCAACAATTGCTAAGCAATCGTGACTGTCCAACACACTCGTACCAGCTAGCTACTAGTGGGCCTATATCTATAATTCATTTTTGTAAAATACCAGTCAATATTTATTTGACTCAAGCATACAATGTACGTATGTACGTAAACTATGCCAACTGAGTATTATTCATCACTGATATTTGACCACTCACAGATGGAATATGGCAATGTGGCCCTTCTCGTGATGGGAATACAAATCTCGCGGCCGGGTCTTACTGTGCAAGAGACGAGTACACACAGTAATTTCCGTTAGTGTTGTGCCAATGTCAGTCAACCTCATCCATTCAGACTGATATAGAGCAGCTGAATCAGGTTACCAGTTAAAAATATTTGATTTTTTTGTTTAGTACTCTTAGTCATAGTCAGTATATATAAGGCGAATGGGCCAGATAATGTTCATGCTTTCCTAAAGGGACTTTCGTTATTTATGTTGCTACACTGCCTAGCATATTTGCGCAGCATTCTATCGTTGATCATTAGAAGTAAGCCAATATCACTCTTGATAATAGAGATCGTCGTCCCGTCAGTAGGGTAATCATAGGCTGGTTAGCCTTAATATTGTGTAAGTCCCAGATAATATTGTGGAATATATTAAAATATATGACAAGGATGCCTTTTTCAGTTTTCGAATCATCATTCTTAAATAAAGGACTCACAGCATGGTCTTATTGATTCATGTCAACACATATGACGGGTTGGTCCTAAAGTCACTTGGACGGTCGAAGCCTGATACCGACATGATTGGTAAAGACATATTTATTCGCAGGAAACTGCCTTTTAACGTAACACTTTCAACACACATACTTTAAGATCACTTTCCAAGATAGCAGTGCTTGCTCACGAAGCAGCACTTTACAACATTGATACCATCTGCCTGCAAGAACACCGCAACCTTCATAGCGAAGCTTTGCTTCAAGAAACCTTCAAGGAGTATAGGCTAATTACATAATCGGCATGGAAAAACCAACAAAACGCATCAACTGGCGGTCTTCCTAATCTCATCCAGAGCCCTAAGGTCCGTACAATCCATTGTCTGCTACAATAAACGGATCTTTCAAATCTCTTTATAAGGCAATGCAGTAACTACTATTCTTTGCTGCTATAATCCTCACAATGTAGGGGAAACTGGGGTAATTGGACCACATTTGACTATATTGCTTCTGAACGAAACCACATATTTTTTTTTTAGAAATATATGACATGTTCCTGTTTAGTACATTATTATCTCTCTAATAAATAAAAAATGTAAAGACCAGCATGACTATTTACATATATATAAGCTTTTTAAAATCAGTATGTAAATGGTCCATTTCCCCATACATGGGGTAAATTAACCACCCACTATAACGCATAAAATGGCAGAGTAAAAAATAGAGAGTGAATATTGCCACTTCTGGGCCTATGCTTATCACAATATGATATGATTCATTATCACTTTATACCAGGTATATTCCAATTATTATATCTTTAGATATTTAGTAATCATTATAACATATAAAACAGAACAATTTGTGTAACACTTAACATTGGAAACGATATCAATAATGTCATATAACTGTATAACTCCATTGTTTTAGTGTGTAACCAACATGTGTGGTTAACATGTATTACAGTGGATGCACAACATAAACATCACCAAAAAGCCTAGAAATGTAATGACAATACAATTGTATTATTGGGCATGTACAAATGAGGTTTAGTAATCATATCCACTACTTTCTCCGATATATATTATCAGATATGTTACTTTCCTCCATGATTAATCATGATACCACATATACTACATACTTATTGTGTGATATACTTCCGGTGTTGCGGAATTATATTGTCAATATGCCTAGGGCTATCAAAGTAAACGATTTCATTATAAAATATATTCTAAGTAATGCGAACAGTATAGTGCTATATTTTCCACCCTAAAATATCTCCATATACGCAGTTTATAAATGTTAAGGTATATGAAACATAACATCCACATGTAAGCATTCCTCACTATTTTTTCTGATCCAATTGCCCCCTAGTCTTAGGGTATTTGGACCACCTCATTTGCATAATTAATTACGTAGCACTAATTAAACAAATCATTTAAATGTCATCATAAAATATATTAATTGACAGCAACCCATCAGAAGAAACAAAAGTTACCGTGTTTCTAGATTAGATGTGCTATCGCGCCTGCTATGCAGTTACATTATGGTGTGATATACTACAGGCATCGCGCAAGCACTTGAATTATGTTAGGGGTAAGCCAAAAACAAATTGTGAAAAATAATTACATTGTTAATTTATAACTTCGAAATTTTGTTGATTCCTGATAACTATACATGTTAGCACATAAGTATACAATAATTTGAAGACAACTGTCATAGTAATGACACCACCAATCCTACCTTTGTTCGGATAATTTCTTACTAATCTGTCCTCTTCCAATCAAACCATTCACACAATCCCTTTGTGTACGCTTATTATGGCACTGAGCTATGCATATATGTTGTTGTTATTAGAAGACAGTGCAACTCTCTAGCAGGACCGTCTTTAAGGAATCATCACTATTATATATTTTTTATTACAGTATACATCATCCCCAAAACATGCTTTAAATATTACCTGGATATGTGTGGAAACCTTTCTTTACAAACAGATTTGTATGTTGAACGATGGCAATCAACAACAATAAAATAAAATGCTCCGAAATGAGTTCAAATCGGACATTTTTAGCCTTAAGATGAAGACGATAACTTGTCATCCATTAGAGAAAAATTATAAAATGTGAGGTCTTTATAAGCTACCGTATACACCTACATTGGACATAATGCCCGGATTGATATGTTACGGCGGCTTTGGATTGTCGATGCATGACAGTATATCACCGTTGTAAGCAGAGAGTGACAGTGGTATTAGTTATATGCATCCTGGCATGGGTAAATGTTTGATTGTGATCACTGGTGATATCTTCTTCGTCATCTTCTGAACGACGATCATGCCATCCACAATCATAAGTTTGCAACTTGGCTGCTGATATTGACTGCATTCCAGAGTTCCAGTGTCAAATTATTGGGGTTCCGTATATTGTGGATGGTATTTGCTCACATGCAGCATGTACGTCATATCACGTATCACATACAGCATGTGATTGCAATTGCGTATCACGTGTTGCTTAGACGTGATTAGACAAGGTTTATTTGATATCCCTTTGCCAATATTTATATAAGGTGTATCAACTTTGGCGTGTCGATTTATGGCAGTACATCCCGGTTGGAAGCAAAGAGTCATTACAATTTGTGCCCTTTGAAAACTTTACCATATCACCTTTGACTGATTTTCTTAATTTTTCGAATTTCAAGTGTACAGTATACAGTATATTTTGTGACACCCATCAAAAACCAAAACTATATTTTCGGATGTCTCGACGACGTAGTTAAATCAGCCATGCAATTTAGTTTCATTTCAGTATGGTTGTTATTAAATTGGTACTGTATTTCGCTTTCTTTTGAGAATTGCCTCAAAGAAAAAAATCTGAATCTGAGGTCTGAAATCAACCTCTTTCGAAAAATTGAAATAACATTTTGGATTCTCATTTCATTTCCAACAAAAGTTACAGGTAGTCGATAGTAAATCTGCCAATACTACGATTAGAGTGCTTACATCTACATTATAGTGTATATAATAACATGTTGGCATATGGACCCAGTTAGTCTAGTAGTAAGATACCACTAATTAGGCAACCGCCACGATCATGGGTAATATAGCACTTCACTGAAACTACGTGGTCGGAAATTTACCCTTTTTAAACTTTAAAAAATACTACCAGAAATTTACAGAAAAAGTACTGGTAACAATTTTACAACCGCTACACTGTAAATCTACAGCCACTCTGTAAATTTACAGATCAAAATTAAAATTATGTATATTTACGGACTGGTGTAAATTTACAGACCAGTGGTTGAAAAATTGTTGCCAGTACTTTGCCTGTAAATTTACAGACCAGGGATTGGAAAATTGTTGACAGTAGTTTTTATGGTAAATTAACAGAGCAGGTAAATTACAGCTTAGGGTTTGGAACTTTGTTCCCAGTACTTATGGTAAATGAACAACGTATTTGGGGTAAAATACGTCTGCTGTTACAGTTAATAGATAAATATTACAGAAGCCTAGTTAGTCCAATTGTAAAACAACTATGGCATATTTAACACTGAACATAACAGTGTAATGTCCCTCCTGAATCAATTCACAAAATAGACTGACTTCCAAGCTTTTAAATTAAAGTCTATGACTACTAAAATATTGTACCCAAATTCAATACATTATTCCTCGACATAATGTCACCTACATTTTAGAAAACTCCATAGCATGCACCACCTGTGTCCTATTTCACAAAGATTATTTACGAAACTTCGTAAGTTTAATTTCCGTATGCATTTAAGAAGAATATACCGTTCTTAACTACCCAACGATTACACTTTGTAACTTAGGTAGTTTGATTTAATAATGATATTAAACTTCGTAAGTCTGCTATTAACATGTATTAACATTATGTGGGTATTATTTTGATCAGACGTAAAGTTACGTACGATTTCAGATAGAGTTATTAACGATTTGGCTTTATGACATAGACATAGGAATCTTCCTAAAGTTAAGGTCCATCGTCAAAGTTACACACTTATATTCTTCGTAAGTCCCATTTACGAATGTTCCTAACCTTTGTGAAATAGGACCCTGTAATGCTAAGATTCCAATGTCAGCCATCCACATATAGTATACTGGGCCTATACTGTTAGGCCATATACACTGCAATAAATAGCCTATCAAACCTAGCCTGGAGTGCACCGAATAAAATGCACTTTGTGTTAATATAACGGTTTACTGCATTTTTGTCGCCATACAACTTCTAAATGTGTCGATTTTCACAGATTAAATTAAATTTCATTATATAGTATAAATTATAATATTGAGATAATCGTACGATACAATAACATATAATACCTTTTATCGTCACATGTAGATAACAAAATGAATGATGTTGTTAAACTGTGGTGCAACTTTGATTCGACGGAAACACGTGGCGTGGCATTATAGAAGCACTGTAATTTTACCATCAACATACAGTGAATTCACAGATTCGTAGTAGGAAAATATATTACAAGGTGTTATTATATATAAACAGATACCCACCTCCATTCCATCCTGGAGGTTAACAGGACAAATTTGGTTATTCTCTGCCCGTTGGCTATACGATATCGTCCCAAGCTATGGGTGTAATAGTAAACTCTTAATTGAGATTGGGGGTAAGCAAGGGCATGCTCCCCGTAGAATATCCTGCTCCATTAAACCCTCATGGCGACATCTATTGTGGCAAGAGTGAGGTGAATCCGGCCATCCCCGTTAATAGGGAACAACCCGGATCAAAACTGGATAGATGATGATGATGTGATACGTGACCATCTGCATTCTTTCAAAGTAATGCTGCTAAGGCTTTATTAATACTAAAAAATGGAAGTCTGTGTTTAGTCTGGACTTGGCCAATTATAACATTTTGCTTGTCCTATATAGAATAGGTCAAATTGTGTTTATATTTGTTATTACCACAGCACAATTATAGTATTACAGTAAGTTAGTGTGTGTATTTATAATAGCAAAATTAAAGTATAACTATTGTTTCTACGAATCTTCTATTACGGGTGGATTAAATAGTTATTGGTTCAGATTTCTTTGGACCAATAAGATACATTGGCTTGTGTTCTACCATGGGATTACAATTCACCGTAATCATAGTGTCTGAGTCCTGTTGTCTTGTAGCATTAAATGTATAGACCAATTTAAATAGTATATAAATTAAGTGGAGTTATGCATTCACAGTAATTGTTGTTTCCATACAAAAGTTAGCAAGCTATACTGCTGACTAATGACAGAACAGTGCAAGTCATCATTTTTTTTTTTAGTTATTCACTGTTCTATCCTACATTCATATTGCTAATATGGTTGATATATGAAGGGGCTCTATCATTTTGCGAGGTGAAGGTTGAAAATGTTAGCTAAAAGTACTGCATTTCATAACCTAAACCATGATACTGTGTATATTAGACTGTCACATGTACATACATGTATTACACTGAGTGAGTTGCAAACAGTTTGTCAATGTAAAGCTGGTTACACTCTTGTGTCGCTGTAATGTGGTAAACTGTTGAGACTTACGTCCTTTTGTTGATGAATTATAATAAGTGAACAGTTTTTTTGGGGGTGAACAGGCCTTCGAGCTATAGGAATTTAGTTAACCTTTGTTCATCCTGATCCTTATACATATTTATGAATTTGTATGTTATTTGTATTTATATGGATCAAATAAATAATTAAATGAAATGAGTTATCGGAGTACTTCACTTATACCATGGCTCATCATTAGATGTGCCTTGCTCTTCTGGTGAGTAAGATGACATGAAGATATCTCTTTTGAAAAAGTGGACTTGCACTGTTCTGCCATTGCACGGATGTATAAATAGCATGACTGATGGAACAGATCTTGGAAGTCTAAAATGGAGCTTGAATATCTTGATAATAAAATCACCAACCGCAGTCTGTATCGGTAAGTCATGATTTTTAATCTGGGTGTGAGTGATGCTGACTGTTATTCCAATGACTCTAACTGGTATATCAAATACTTCGGGTGGCTCATATAGCCTCGGCGTTGAAAGTAAGATGTACGTTAAAATGGGACAGAAGCTGTATCAATCATTAAATCAATCAAGCTCTTCGATTTTTGGGAATTTTACGTTTTAAACCCTACACATCCCTCCTCCAACTCCTTTTGTTTTGTTATTAATGGCTGCTAGCTATTTCAGACTGGGCCCTTTATCCTTGCTATATCCTTGCTATATCCTTGCTATATCCTTGATATATCCTTGCTTTCAACACAAAGTTAACGCCACTGTTTGGTCCGTCCATCTCATTCAGCTTTCAGCCACTTTTCCCTTCATTTGTTTCATAACATCGGTCCTTTATAATGTATTTATTTGCTGATACTTGTGGTGTAATATTTTCAGATTAATTTTATTTTATTTCTATGCCTAGTGATATTTATCAAAATTTAAATATATATCATATAGAATAAATATATTTCAAAATTATTGTGTTCAGTCAATCTGTTCCTAGGGATATTGTTTGTCAAATTAATGCACATCCTGTGATGATTACATATATACCAAAATCATGTTGATTAAAATTGTAGATTTAGATAAATTTAAAATGAAATGATTTTTTTAAAAAGCACTGTATTTAATTAATTATTTAAAAAACATGATATGAAAAGGTTATGTTAAGTCAATTTAAAAGTAAAGTCTTCTAATTGGTATATATATGAATTCCCTTTGGTGGCTCTTGTTAAAATAGCTCCAGGACACTTGGATCAATCAATCAATCGAAAGCTCCGGGCAACTCTATATAATCACACACATAACGGTCCTGTTGTAATAATAATAATAATCGGCCTGGAATGCTCATTTCATTTTAAGATGCTAAGCAACCACCGAAGTGGGAGAAATAAAGGTTTTTAAATTACAACTTCACGTCGGGTGGTCATCCAATTAATAAATTTGAAGTCAAATTTTGATTTTTGGAATTTCAGAAAGTCGTTCGCATGGGTAAACCGTGATTGCTCTCCAATGAAAAACCCACACTACTAGCCCCGACTAGGGATCCGAACCCTGGATCTCCCAGTTGCTGAGATTCATAGCTTCTAGAGCCACCTTATTCGCTCGGTCACAGCATTGGTCAATAAATACTTGATCAATCAGTTAATGGAATAAATAAATAAATCTCACATAGATTTACCTGCTTGTTGTTTTATCTACCACACGCTTTAAGTGTACTCTTTGTGATCATATTAATATATTGTTTAGTTGTAATATGTGTGACCCATCACCCCTACTGTAGGCGTTTGTCGGCAAATATGAAAGTCATTAAAATTGACAAATAAGTGGAATAATCGACAAAATATTAATGTTCAGTTTTTCTCACGCTTGTTATTGTGGTTTTACTATATTTCAATTAAAACATATTTTGTCGAAAATTTAACCCAGAAAGTGATATTTAGGGCATATTTGTTGATTAATTTCGTATACAAAGTCCACATTTTGCAAATTATGACGTCATTTTTATTGACTTTTCTCTTCTCCAAAATGCACCACAAAGCAGGTGTTAAAATGTCAACTATTTTATCATTTATTATCCGATTTAGGTAAACGAAATCTAAATGTGCAGTTATCTTAAAACGCGTTTTCATCTTTGGAGTAATGGGTCAGCGTGCGAAACAAGCAGTCGCCCGCTGCCAAATGCGACCCAAAACATCGGCGGGCGACTCAAACCATCCCCCTTGGGTAGTCCGGGTGGCGAGTCAAAAAAAAATCTGGAAAATGCCAGTTTTGATGCTCAGCCTAGTCTATTAATACTAATTAGTAGGACATGGATATTGCAACAGCTGATTGCTACATTAATTATGAAAATATAAGTTAAGTAAGAAAGGATTAGTAAGGACAATGTCCTCATAATATGATCCTGAACCTCGATCACCCAGTGGACGATCTAGATCCGGCCACAGTCAAC
>JAODAI010279721.1:0-10062 GCA_027575025.1 Scotoplanes globosa | reverse complement strand
CACTAGCTTTGATAACAGCCTATGGCTGTTTTCTAGTGTCCTTCATATGTTTGATGTCATAATTATATACTATACAACTGTACCACCTTTTATTCATGCATATGAGGAAATAAATTTGAATTGAATTGAAATTGAATTACGTTTAACATGAAATTTTTAAATATGCAATTAATTTTAATTTTACGTCATAAAGGTATTTTGATAGAGACATGTCTGGATATAAATTATAATTTGTATAATGTCATGAACGTATATTTCACATTTGAAGGGTTATGATACTAATTGATGAACTATGTAGTTATAGTGGAATAACCACTTGATGTTATAGTACACTCTGTGTCTCCCACATCATATTGGTCGATTATCATCTAGAATTTTACAATTCGTTCACCCTTTTCTTCATCTTTATATAGTGTCAGTGAACGCCAAATCTGGAGGAAGTTGTAACACTTTTATATAGAAAAGAAACAATGTTGTTGTTAACTTCTTTTTTTCGTTTTCAGATCATATTAAAAATACTTTTATATATACATTTACAATTACGTTAAACAAATTGGTTGTAATTGTAATTAAACGTGCAACGTATACAACATAGCTTAATATGTAGACTGAATGAAAAGAAAAAAGGAACCCGAAGAAGCTCGGAAAACTTTTTCTACTCTAGTCCCAAAAATACAATAATTAGCTAAGAAAAATAACAATCATTAAATTGGGCTTGGGTAATTTCCACCGAGAAATTCTTCCTTTGGCACAAATTTCCGTGTTCAATTTCCCCAGGACGTCATACCCTCAAGTAAATTGTCCCTCTGTGCAGTATGGAATTGTACATTAATGTCCTAACACCCCTCTATAGGTTATCCCGCTTTGCATTCGAATATTTAAATATGCCGCTAGTTCTAATAATAATAATAATACACCGTCTTTTGTACAGCGCCATTTCGTCTCAATGAGATCTCAAAGCGCTTTGACATTATTATACTCACATGTTTAATATTGTTATTGGAGTATCAACGGTTGGATTACTATTTCATGTGGCTATTATAATATGTAGGTCTAAGTAGGATAAATATAATATTAAGTATTATATAAAAACTTACTGGGGTGATAGGGTGGTGAATCTAATTTATTATCCACACAGCCTCCGATTGTTCCCACCACAAAGTTAGCTGGTTCATTCATATCCTACAAATGAGCACGGTAAATGGAAAACGAAATATCAATAAATAAATAAACACATTTATTGGAGAAATACACAGTGGCGTGCCTATGATTTGTGATGATGAGGTGAGGTGGAGTCGGGGATAACCCGGCAATATACTCCAATGTTATCTTCTGTTAGCATACATTATCATTTTAACAAGCGGGTTGTGTGATTTAATTACGCATATAAGAGAGTCCAATATTTATACATGTACATTTGATCACGTACAGTACCTTATAAGAGGTCAGAATTGAAGTAAATTAGTTATAAAATGATATACTATGTCATTACTTCGATGTTCTATTTGCTTGTGCTTGTGGGTAGACAATAGTCTGATATGATAAAACATAAATTGTATGCATTAAGCTATTTTATAGCTTCAATATTTTCAATAATAATAATATCGGTCTGGAAAGCACTTTATTTTTCGACGATAATTGACCACCGAAGTGGAATACCTATAAATACTTGTAAATTACAAGTTCACAGGCGAGTGGCAGTCCATTCCTAACATTTGAAATCAAATTTGGATTAATTTTATTTCGAATTGAAATCCGTTCGTATGGGAAACCGTGATTGCTCTCGGTCAAAAACACACTACTATAACTGTACACTATGTCTGACCTGGGATTCGAACTTCAAATCTCCCATTGCTGAGCTTCATTGCTCCCAAAGTTACTAACCTTAACCGTTTGGCCATAGCTCTCTTATTAAGCAGTTGTTATATACACGTGCTTTATATATCATGCTTATCAAATTAAAAAGTAGATATATCACACCTATTATAAACTAATAGTTGACATTGTGCCACTTTATTATTTATATTATGATATGAACTCGACACCGGCCGCAATATTTTTATTACTAGGCGAATCGAGGGTAATTTGCATATTGACACAATTTTCGAAAACAGAAATTGATTAGAAAACAAGGTTTAGGGTTAGGGATTTCTACAAATCTCCATCCCTCCTACGTAATCGATATCGGGCTTTCATAATCCGACCTTAACTTGTAGAAAAATGTAACAGAAAGTGGGTTTTGGACGAGGAGCGTGGCCCGGTGGGGGTCACCCGTTTCCAGCAATGTGATTGCTCTACAACGTAAACTTGCTATTGTTGATATGCAAATTACCCTCGATTCGACTAGTAAAAAAATCCCATCCGGGCGGTCATTTTGATGATCACCATGACGAAGGCAACTGTTTCGGCCAATCAGCAACAGTGATACTAATTTTAAGCAAGCTGACCATCACGCACGCATGCACAAGCCAATATCAAGGGTATTTTTATATTATAATACTGCTACATTCGATGAAATGACATCATGTGCAGAACCTCTATAAATGCGTGGTACAACGAATGTCACGCATCTTCATCATTTTGTCTTCACAAGTGTTTTTTATAGACTTGTCTTTCCGAAACATGAAGGCTTGCGTAAATTATAAATTTATATTGCTTGACGAATATGCAATGTTCACATGTATTTTTTTTTAATTTGGCATCTTTCTGTCAAGTATTAACCCAAATCAGACTTTTACAATGTACAAGGTTCCTATATTTGCGATATGACAAGTAATAGTCATTATATTTAAACTGGCGGAGAAAACTGACCATATACATTTTCATGTTTTATATTTTCATGTTCCAACTGCATTTGCCGCAAAGATAAAGGTTGACGTAACTGTGTTATGCCCCTTCTTGGTCTAAAAGCGGGTATCGGCCCTGTTGCTGTTTTCTTAAATGTGTGTTTTACTCGAACGTGCAAGGCATTTGAAATAGTTCCATCCAAGTTCCATGGTGCCATGGGACACCGAAACATGAATCATTGCGTCAAAATTCGTGGCGCGGCACGCGGTTGCTGCACGTGATATATTGTGTGACCTTTGTGACGTCAAACTTTGTCCCGACTTCGCCTCGGGCGTGGTCTCCTGCGCGGAGAAGTCTGTTCCTGTATGAGAAGTCTGTTCCATTTCTGAGATAAATTGAAATAATGAAAAAAATAGTTACTTGTTGCATATACAGGCATTGCATATAATTACATTGGGGCAATTCTTAGAATACACAGAATGATATAGACCGTACGCTTAATATACATTACCCTATAGACCGTACGCTTAATTGATGCTTACTTGAGTATATTTTTGTACTTGGTTGTGAGTATGGCAAACTTCTCTTCGAGGCACAGCTTACAAAGCTCAGCATCTCTTTTGAAAGTATTTGATTTTTTAGGATGCTCCATGTTATTGTGGGATTTATATTTTGTCGTTTTAGTTGCCATATGTATATAGAGAGAGCTGTGTCTTTTGAATGATGTTGTGGTTGTAGAATCGTTGTTTGAAGGAACCACCAGATAGGCCGAAGTAGTACATGGTAGGTGTGTTGCTTGTGTTTACTTTCGCTTCGTATATAATGATTTTGGCGAGGCAATTGCCATTGAGTGGACAATTGTTATTGGCTCGGCAATTACATTTCTTAGAAGGTTGATTTGTCTTTGTTAGAATTTTGTTGTTGTGATTTTTGATAATGTTGGCCACATTATTTGTGCAACTGTGGCTGATCTTCACATTGTTTTGTTGAATATCTTATGGTATTTATGTGTGACTGGAACGTGTTTCTGTATTAACTGTAACAAACGTTTCACAAACGTTCGTTTCAACATTTTATTGTACGGGGGTTGAACCAGAGTACATTGAGTCTTCTGTTTCGTTTGACGGGTGTGTGTTTTATCCTGTATGAAAGTGTTTCAATGTATCCACTTGCTTTTAAAGCATCATTGCAAATTGGAGATGTATTGTTGAAGATCTCTTGAGTTCAGGACAATTTTGAAATGCGTTTGTTTATGGATTGAAGATTTTTTTTTATGATGGATGGTGGGTGATTTGAGTGTATGTTAGGTCATGATAGTAATGTAGGACTACATGTGTCATTATATTATGCATAATACTAATTCAGAGTTAGAATGCTAAATTGTCACTGTATTAATGGGAGATACTGATTTAGCTACCGTGATTACATTGATCACATAACTTCGATGTACGTTGCCAAATATCAAGTGCATGCGTACACATTACCTACATATCATGTGTTCAATGATTCATTATAAATGAACTATGTAAATGTATCTGTCATACACACGTATAAATATGAAAGGTAATTTAAATATATATATAATCAAGAACCGTATAGATATGTATTTATCAGTGGATGTACTTTTGTTAGTAATGCAAATTGACTGAAACAAACATAAAAACATATTGCTATAGAACAATAGTGTGGTAGATGAAAACAGTTTGCTAAACAAAAACATGTTAGTATACTACGAATCAAGTCAGAATAGGTTAAGATTAAACCAAACGAGTTCACATGTCATTTATTATGTGCAGTGTACTTGGTACTTACCCGGGTTGAATTCTGCTTTACGTTTATGTTTATGTTTACGTTTTTTCCCCATGTTTTCCGAAGAAGCATATTCCACCTGGCTACTGTTCGGCTCTATATAGTGTAGTCAATATGATAATAACATACCATTGCTTGTCGGTATTATAATGTACACATTATTTAAATAATTAATGGTATAACTTATATTTGAACTTGAACATGTATTTACATACACAATTATGGTTATCTGAACTATTTCGAAAGAAATTATGACAAAATTTACCTGATATTTGAAATCGTTTTTAATAAATATTAACAAGCATTTGTAATTTCGAGATAAATTATAGGACCTAAATAATGTAGATAGTCAATTTGTTTAATACTACTGAAATGTCTATGTTGTCTGACATATACGTATATGTTTATGCAATAAGATGTATACATTTTTATTTCAAATAACTATAAGAAAAATATAGGCATAATACAAACTTTCTAATACATGAAAGAGAATACAGATATATGTCTCATAAAATAGTGTTTACATTATATTTCGTGTATACACAACAGTGTGTATAAAAGAGAATACCTGTTCGCCTTCAGGACTTGACAAAATACCCAGGTCATGAATATTAACATAAATTTAAATAGGAGTAAAGAAGCATAGTAATATCCAGCACGATAAGAGGAGGAAGGGACCGGGCAAGGCAATTTGGATTAATCAGGGCCATCTAGTCCTGGATAACCACCGGGCTAATACCTTACTATTTACGACAAGCGACCAGATAATAACGGGACAGTTACGAGAATCCTGCCCCGGGTCCGACATTTATACGTCCATCCGACGGACGTGAGTACAAGACAACGACCCTGCGCCAATCTCACAAATAATCGTTGTTGAGGTGAGCTAAACCAGAAAACCCAATTTAAATAAACAGCGTCAAGTGGAAAAACGGTGAAATTGCTTTATTGTACTAGAGCAATAGGGAACCTAGATTACCACAGCCAAGTACTCTATCGACTGGAGCAGTCTACCACTTGGAGAACATAGAAACAATCGAATGAACTGATGATGTGAGAGAATAAATTTAAACATATATATATCCGGAGGCCAATGATAAGAAATGAAAGACAGAGTGGAGAGAGGACATATGACCAGGCCCCGCTTAAAAAACGACAAGAGAATCCGTGGACCAACATCACGAACACTGCGGGTCAAGGAAAGGACAGAAGGAGGACTCGGTGGAACTGAGGGAGGTGGGGCGTACGCGAAGAAGTATACTTGACTCCGGCAGTGTGGGTTGCAACAAACTGGAACAATCCCAGACATGATCACCCCACCAACAACAGCACACACCGGGATAATACGAAGGGGACCTAGGAAATCGTAAGGCAGTAGGGAAAGTAGGGACATATACACAACTCCAACATACTATAGTTTATGTAGGCCTACGTCCTAGGATTTTTATTATTAATGTAAACAAAAAGTACAACATTGTGTTACAATGTAGTCCATGTTCACCAGTTTCGTCAGTGTTCAAGGCCCCTAGAACACTTACATAATTAAGCATCATCAATTGATACTTGCATTGGAAACCTTGATCACATAAACGCATATCTTGTTAAATCTAACCAGGAATACCGATGTTTGGCCAGGATATTTGTTAATGTAACCATGATTGTCTGGTGATATTGGTAAATAGTATGCACTGTATACAGGATGTACACATAAAGTGAATACGTATTGTTTCAAGTAAGCACACTCACGAGAAGGTGTGGATCGAGTTCATTCTAAGTACGACTGGTTATACTTAACGTATAATAGAGTAATGCTAACTTCATTTGTGTGCATGTACAAATGTAGGACGTTCACAAACTTTGGTGTGTATTTTTATAAAATTCAACATATTTGTTTGCCGCGTATACACGACTCCCACATATTTATATGCAACAATCCTAAAATCCGGTAATAAATCGCCAGAGTGTTATGTATATCCGAATACAATCACGGTTTTCCAAATGTATAGTTGGTTATGTCAGATAGACATGCTTTGAAGAAATTAAAATGTAATGTCTTGGGTGCATATGTTATCCCAGCATGTGTTTACGGGCCTTAGACAGTTGGTCTGTCATCGACTTCAAATATGCGATAATAAATAGATGATAAATGTTGAAGGAGCTAGCGGGTGGATAAGAGTGGTTGGCGGATATTCGAGAAGATGAACATGCGTCTTACAGAGAGGCTGATAATAGGGGTACACAAGGTAGGCTGGACGTGTATAACGTATGGACGAAGGGCTGACGATGGGCTGACTCCCGAAAATGGGATATCGCACTCCGGTGGGGGTTGGAAGAAGGGGTAATAGGGTTACCTCGTTCCAGATGGAATGACTGTGTTTATAGGGATATCAGGATGGCTGGAGGTGATGGAGTTTGGTGGGTCATAGCTACGGGCAGAAGGAGTTGGAGAGCTTTGATCAATGATGCGCATTCTAGTTAATATTTGCTTCCTCGTCCCTCGTTGAAGATTCAAGAGGTAGATATAGAGAGGACTGTTGCAACTCCTTACCCTAGAACAATATATATACATATATATATATATATGGTATATTTAACATATAAATGTATTAATATCGTTCTTACCTGATGATCGACAACGCGTGAAACTCGGAGTCGTAAGACATATAATGTTAATTCAATAATTATATAAATATATATATATATCCACTCTCCAGTCAACAGTCGGTGATTCCTTATTGTTGCGTATAGTGATGTATGTTGTAGATATGAGGTGTGGGGCGATTTTGTTTTATGTGGTTGGTGATTCGTATGTTTCCATTTCGATACCAATTCGGTTCTTTTACTGAGTATATTTTTGTGCTTGGTTGTGAGAATGTCAAACTTATCTTCGAGACACAGATTACAAAGCCCAGAATCTCTTTTGAAAGTATTTGATTTTTTAGGATGCTCCATGTTATTGTGGGATTTATATTTTTTGATATGTATATATATCATATTTATATATATATATATATATGATAAATAAATAACTACCTAACTACCAGAAAGTCCACCTCCGATTTGTGCAACCCACTCCTATACGAGATTTTGTGACTGGCTCTCTTTTTGAAGAAAGAACCGGCCACCGTCATGCCATTACGGAGGCATAACTCTACCAAATCGCTGTCATCCCTATTCCTCGTACCCCATCCAAAATTACCTCCACATTCCTCTTCACCAACCCCTCTGCCTTCAACATGGACATTAAAGTCCCCCGCTACGCACAACATGCATAGTACCCTCCTCAACCTGACCCATCATCCTCTCCAGCGCATATTTAATATTAAAATGGTAATATGCGACTTACGACCCACTGCAATGTGACGGGTCGCTTATATGTTTTATCTCCCCGGAAGTTCATTTAGATATCGGTAACATTCCGATCATTTGCTCTTATGGAGCCGTCATAATTAATATTTAATGTGTAAATACTAAATACAATCGTCAAATGTTATCTTCAGTCATCTATATATATGGGTACTGAATGTCCAAGCAGTTCAAGCGTTTGTTTTGACGTTTTTTTAGTAACACACAGCTCTATGTGCATAGACTTGGTGATCCGCTGAGTCGTTTTCTTTAAGAGGTGTATGTGTTGTCATGCACCAGCCCACCATTTTAGGAAAAATAACAATGGTTCAATATATTATTATGTGTGATACAGATGAACAAATAGTACACGTGATAAGTGTTATGCCACCGTGCTAAAGTGTTAAAATAATGATAATAAGAACGGTCGGATATTTTTATAAACTTAAAGCTATATACTATATTATAGCTATGCCTATGAAGTTGTTTAATGATAACAATAAGCATTGTACGTTTGGGCTAATAAATACCCGGTCTATCCGGAATAAGTGTGAACAGTTCCTCCATTTTGTTGTAACAGAGGAATTACATTTTTGCGTCGTAGTTGAATCCCGGATGAAGGACACGGACACTGTTGAAACGGCCAAATTAAGTCCCGAGGGTTATGGTTTTCTGAATGTTGAACGCAAAGATCGTGTTGGAGGTGGCATTGGAATCTTTTACAAGAACAATATTTCTGTCAAAATAATCGATTCCGGAGAACGTCCATCATTTGAATTTGCATTATTCGAAATTAATTTGTTTTCCTTCGCCATTGTGATAGCTGCTATATATAGACCCCCGTATTCGCCACAACATCCAGTAACCATTAACACATTTCTTGCCGAATTTACTGATTTTGCCAGTGAGTTAGTCCTAACAACCAATAGGTGCATGTTCCTAGGTGACTTTAATATCCCCATAAATCGGTATTGCGATTCAAGCACAACTGAATTCACTACTTTGCTCAACTCATTGGCGTTGAATCAGCTAGTTGTTTTCCCCACCCATGTATCTGGTAACACCCTTGACTTGGTGTTGGTTCGGGAAAACTGTGACTTTGTGCTAACAAATATCAGAGGTGAGTTCTATATATCTGATCATCGATTTATATTGGCTACCTTATCAACATCTCGTCCAATCTTAGTGCGGAAACAAGTCCAGTTCCGCAAGTTGAACTCGATAGATCATGAGAGCTTTAGATCAGAGCTTAAGCAAGAAATGGATGAAATATTGAAACTTGATTCCTTTAATGATCTTTTTACCACTTATAACGATCATTCCAATAAGGTATTAAATAACCATGCACCCGTTATCTCCAAACTTATAACGACCCGCCAGGGTGTACATTGGTTTGATAATGCTGCTTCAAAATTAAAGACTGCTACTCGAAATGCTGAACGACGATGGCTGAAAGATCCAACCTCTGAAAACCACGACTTATTTTGTACATCACGTAATGTCTATAAAGAGCCCGTTGAATTGTCAAAAGTATTTTCATTTTGGAGAAAATTGATTCATGTGGTAACGACACCCATCAGCTTTTTGCCATCATTGCAAACATGACTGGTACAGCAAAGTCTAATCAATTTCCTGAAGGTGTGCATGATGAGCAATTGGCTGACGATTTCGCCAAATACTTTTATAACTAGGTTGATGTTCTACGAGCATAACTGGATCACCATCTTATCTTTATCCCACCCGAGGTTGATGTACCGCCTTTTCTCTCATTTTCCAACATTCCGGTATTTTGCAAAATTGTTAACACGTCTCTGTCTACTGGTGAATTTCACCCAGATTGGAAACGGGCTATTGTCAAGCCGCTCCTTAAGAATGTTAATCTAGACCACACAAAGAAGAACTATCGTCCGATTAGCAATCTTTCATTGATATCGAAAGTGGTGGAAAAGGCATCTCTAATCAGCTTTACCGAACATATGAATGTTCATAGTCTTCTATCCTCTTACCAAAGTGCATATAGGGCTAACGACAGTACTGAAACACCGTTGGTGAAATTATACAATGACATAATGTGTAATATGGAGAACCGGTTACTGACTCCATTCGCTGCAATGGATCTAA
>JAODAI010279610.1:0-10066 GCA_027575025.1 Scotoplanes globosa | reverse complement strand
TCATATTGAAAATGTTGGTTACAGATTCAAAATATGTCTCTATAATGCGAGCCATGACGGTTTTACCGTTCTAGTTCATTGCACTGTGTTGTCACTGCGCCCTGAGCGTCTTTTTGACGGATACAGGCGCATTATAAATACGTAGTACGGTTCTCAGTTGTCTTTAAGCTGTGCTAATACACATTTACTGGACTGTAATTGTAACATGGGAACACACAAATACAAAGCCCCATATCCATACAATCATTACAATAAACACTGCGTACTATGCTCCGTGGGTCACGCACCAGCCGTTCTTCACGCCGCTCGGTTATCGTTCTGCGTGCGTGACACGCACCACATTAATATCATACGTTCGCCCGCGATTTGGGGCTGGCGCCTAGGATCATGATCGGATCGGATGGTTAAGTTCCGCCCTATATCTTCCAATTATTCAAGAAATGGTGTTGTATCCGCCTCGTTGAATAGAACATTCTATCTTAACAAATGAAATAGTTTTAACCATTGAACTCGAAACCATTCATGTAACAAAATACTGAGCATATTGTACACACTACACAACAAAAGAAGCATTTGTTAAGATTTTCTGTTACACTCAAAATTCTGGCGTTTTTTTAATGATTTTCAATGTGGTACTAAATGTTTCTTAAAGTTTTTGTTATAAATACAAAGTGTAGTGGTGACAATGTCCGTACATTTACGCAACATATATAACTTTTGCTAAAAATTAAGTTACTTTTTCGTCAGGGAAAAATGGCAAACTCCAAAACGGAATTTGGTTTCTTAAAAAGCGGAAAATCGATGGCCTTCATTGTAACCTTTGACGGTCTATGTTTATCTTTTCCTTTCAGTTGCTTTCTGTGACATCGATGGTACCTGGTACAACAGATTCAATGATGTCATAGTTCTTTCAAAATCAGTCTCCGGTATGCTGATTGGCGATTATATGACTGTGGTTGAACGAGCTCTTCCACCTCTTAGAGGTTTGTTCTGGACAATTTTATCATATTTTTACATAATATATTTGTAATGAAGTTATGAATCATTTTTGTCCAAGACTATAATGCTCTTGTAATATATTTTCTCCCATCAAGGTTTTGAGATCACTGTCGTGTCCGATCTTTTCCTTTGTTGGACACTGCGCAAACGTGACCGGTTAGCTCAATTGATAAGAGCATTGGACCTTGAGTTTGAATACGGAGTGATGACAGCGTACAAAATAGACGGGGGAGGGGGAGACTCCCCCGTAATGAGCAAAAGAGCCCCCGATAAAAAAATTGGGAGGCCTTTTTTTCACTGTCAAATCAGCTTCCTGTACATGACAGGAATTATAGCCTTAGATGTTATTATTCGTACTAAGTATGAATTTGTAGTGTCGGCTTACGTTACAGGACACTGTATTTTTGCATTGAACCAAAAAGCCCTCCAAATGACTAAAGTGGCTCCCGTAAATATATTTACGGATGCTTTTGTTTCTCATAAAGAGCCTTAAAAAATATATAAAAATATTTTGGACCCCGATATAAGTGATAACCTCTGCGGGGAACAGGTTTCCTACCTAATCAATCAATCAATTAAAAAACGGTGGCTATGGCACACAGGTTTGACTTTACAACGTAGTCACTGAATTTTGAAGTAGGGCCCATTAATGCCCGAAACTTGTAACTTTGCAATATCTCTTTTAGATGCAAATTAATGTCGGACCATGGAGCTGCTACCTACCTGCAGTTAGTAGCTCCGTGATTAGACTTTGCTAATCGTGTGACACTTATGTGGAGAGAATATTGGTAGAAACTGTATTAAATTTACGCATATTAATAATGTGAGACTGTTCAGCGAATAGGTAGCAGTATGAATTGGTAGAAGACTTTAAGTTGTAATGCTATGCACTTCTATTTAAAATTGAATGGATGGGGCTAATATAAGTTAAATTCTGCGGAGGTCCAGATAATCCCATTTTACCAAGAGGTATTGAATCTGTGACATTCTTCCATCTCGATAGTCATTGCACAATATTTGTAGCATGATAACCAATCCAGTGATTTGCAACTATAAAGGCGCCTGCTAATATTATTAACTTAACGTTTTACATTGTTGAAAATGAGCCCCAAAACACATTCTATTAATTGAGACAGATATGTCAGACAGGCTGGGCTAAGGAATGAAGATGCTCCAAACGGGTTGATATGGCGATTGCTGCAAGAGTTAGGAGATTCCGGCCACCTCCGAACTTCGGGAACAAAACCGGATCAAAACTGGACCGATGATGATGATGATGATGTAAAGTTCCCCCCCCTCTGATTCCTCTACTTTTCCATTGTCCGTCTACTGCAGCACATTTTCTCGGTTCTGCAATATTGTAACTTTCTTCTAAATGTTTTGATTTCTATCTGACCGGTTTGCTCAATATTTATAGGTAGAGCATTGGAATTGTAATCGTGTGGTCACAGATTTGACACCGGAATATACAGGACTATAATGCAGTGTTTCTGTAACTGGCGTGTTTAAAGAGGCTAAATCGGTATAACTGCGTTTTTGAAAGAAAGATATGTTGGGAACTCGACCAATCTCAATTCAGGGTCACTCTAACTGCATGGAGTCATACCAAATACTTTAAAATATGACACGCAACCCTTTTCTTTGGTGATCAATGCATGGTATTTAGACTACAGTTCTGAGATTCTGAGTAGGAAAAGGGTTGCTGTTGACGACATACTTTTCTTATTATGTATTTAAACAGAACACAAAATCACAATTTAATTATGTACCGTTCCTAGTTAATTATCTCTAGTATACACAATTATAAAAACAGCTGTGATGATCTCAATTATTTGTCGTTATATAAGAGTTTTATGTACTTTACCTTCCTAACGTTGAAGAGTATATTACATGTGTATGTGATGGCAGCAGCATACAGTTGCTATTTTGACTTGTGATCGTGGATTAAAATATGGCGTGATAATGACTGTAATTCAGTGGTTCTAAGTATTATATCAAAAGCCTCGCATGGTTCATAGAACCTCATCATTGTAAAGCACCAAGAAACACAATGAATCAATTATAATGTTTGTAATGCTTGTTATGTTCACAATGCGACGCCCGGAGTCCCTGTCCATCAACAGCCCCGGAAGGTCCTTGATTACTTGGTTGGTGTCTCGAGTAACGCAGTCGGTGCAGTTGATTGGTCTTCTTCCCCTGGAACGACACGGTAGTCTCGTACAGATTACATCAGAGTGGAGTGTAGTGTGTGGTATATCAAAGGATGATTCCATATAACCCGGTTGAAGAAAGTCGGGAAACTTTCTTCCGTTTCATTTGATCAAACAACAGTTAACATTGATATAATATCCGAAAGTAAGAAAGTAAAGAGTCATTGGTTTTTCTTACAACCTCTCTTTTTCCCCCTCCTATAGCACCAACAATTCTACTCGGCTATGCCAGCAACAGCCGTAACTTCCCCACGTTTGGCTTCACTGTTGTCCGTAACAACGGCCTGGAGACCAGGAGCTGGACGGGTCAATGTCACCTGTGTGGTGGGGAGGAGACCCTGTATACCACCTGGATTGAGACTGAGATGGCCACTAACTGCTACACTGTCGCAGAGTCCAACAGGTGAGTTATAATATTGTGAGGGTGGGGGAATAGGGGGGGCCGGAGATCCTATGGTGGGAAGGGAACCTTCATGCTACCAGTGACCGTAATGTCGTGAGTTCAAAAACTGGGTGATGGTGATAATATTCCAGTGGCTATATGTGGTATTACAAAGGCTGTGGGTGGCTCCTATAACCTCTGCGTTGAAAATGGCCTTCAAGGGAGTAGCCTGTGCTATAGCACTACGCTCTTGTACCACTACATCCAGGGTTCAATCCCCAGTTGTACTACGTGCAAGCGGTTAGCTCAGTTTATAGAGTATTCGACTTATGATCGCAAGGTCAGGAGAACGAATCCGGCCTTTAGGAAGCTTAGCCAATGGCTAGCTAAGTTAATGGCTAGCTAAGAAAAGATAGGCTTAGTGAGTGTGGTGGGAGTGGGGGGGGGAAATTGGAGAGAGGGTCAGGTTGGTAGGATTATGCTACCTCGATATATACTAAAAATGACCACTAACTGCTACAATGTCGCAGAGTCTGACCTGGTGAGATATCATTGATAAGATAACCTTTTTGTGAATGGGTTCGGGGAATAGAGGGGATCAACAGGTGTGTAGTGGAGAGGAGACCCTAGGGGTAAGAAAGAGGACAGACCATGTGAGGGCTGGGGAGGGAGAGAGTGAAACGACTCTACATCACCTCGGTAGATAGGTTAGGCATATAGCTCATCTGAGATGAATACAAATCTCATCTAGGGATTGGGTGGAATGCAACGGTCATTTACTGTCTTCATATTCATTTTCTGTCTTCATATTATTTGGGTTCTATTTTTAACTACTTTTCTGTTTTATGGAAACGCCCTCTGCTTTTGTTATTTCCTTTGCAGTCGATAGGGTTTTGGGCTTGAAAACATGTGGTGATGAAGACTATATTCAAATGGTTGTTACTTTAATATAACCTTGGTGCTGTAAAGAGACAGGAAACCACTTATCTGGAATGAATACAAATCTCATCTATGGATTGTGATTTCAATGTTTGTTTGTCATCTCTTTGCATTATCTGGGTTCTATATTGTATATTCTATGCCTAATATGTACATCTTCAGGAAACCCCACTTTGCTGCTGTTATTTCCTTTTACAATCTTTACACAGCCGATCGATCGACAACATTTAAGATTTGTATTGCTTTGTTACGGTGAAGCAATGTATATATGTGACCCAGTGCATCGTAACCTGGCACATGGGGCAAAAATTGAAAAGGCAGATTTATATACCAATTGAAAATACTCTGTTTAAGCTTTGCAATGGTACTAAAATCATGTCACTCAGGTATATACTCTTCAAAATATACAAATTGTATAATATAGGAAAGTCATCTTTTACAAAAACTCTATTGTGAGAAAGTTAACTTTTAAAAATAAGCATATTTTAAGCAATTTTATAATTTAAATTTTATACTGTTAAAAATGGCGGAAAATAAGAAAACGAATTAAACCACGGCACACAATTTTTTCTATCAAGATATTCTATATTCTAAAAATGAATATTTTTTACTGTTGGTTGTCATGAAGACAAAAAAAATCAAAAATTGGTCTAAAAAGGCACTTTTTTCCAGAAAATAATAATTCCAAGTAAACAAATTGGAAGAATGTATAGCAAAAATATATTTTAGTTTAATTTATCAAGTAAAAATGAAATTATCCGAAACATTTATTTCAGATAGTTTTTTCTTCTAACACTGTTTCCCTGGAGTGACATTTTGCGACATATTTTCCCGGGTTATGATGTATTGGGTCACATATATATTATTATATTTTTGAAATATCGACCTTCAGGTAATATGAAATTAGTTTCCTTTACTAACCTTATCCTTTTGTTATCTTATTATAATTTGTGGTTTCTTGTATTTTATGTGAAGTTTGGATCAAGTAAATAATGAATGAATATACAACTCAATTTTATTGACAGGGTGGGTCAAGATCGCTGGACCCGTTACGAGCAAGACCTGGCCCCCAACATGCTACAACCTTGATATGCTGTTACCACCAATTTATGGCCGGTCTCCGATATAATGGGGGACACACAGCTGCCATACCCAATCTGAATAACCACCCAGGGAATTGCCATTGGAATATGGGCCACACATGATAGCAGTCCTGCTAAGTAACAACACCAGGGAATTGTTATCGCAGGATCACGGATATAGGGTCATGGTGGCCATATTCCAGTGGCTCTACCTCGTATATCAAAGACTTTGGAAGGCTCCTATATAACCTCATTGTTAAAAGGGGCCAGGAAATATAATCAATCGATCTAAGTAACAAAACCAGCGAATTGTCATTGTCATGTAATCTGGACACACAAATACATCTGCCAGGGCCTTCTCTCTAACTACACATAGTTAATAGTGATTTCAATCATAGAAGATTTGATAAAGGTATGGTATGATCAGGAAGATTAAAATGATTTGCCACTGGATAACCTGTTTGATTTCTTGTGATTGTTGAAACGTAGGCAGAACTGAGAACCTTGTCTCACCTACGTAATTGCAATTAGTCCATATATTACAATGAAATATGCAAATGACATTCCTGGTATCACATGTGGTGTATAGTAAAATTAACATTGGGAATTTTAAAAGTAAAAACATTTATGATTAACATAGAAGGTACTCGTATAGCCAGATGCTGATGTGCGGTTAACAAATTATATATTATGATCCCGGTTGTAATATGGCCTTATGTGATCTATATTCATTCATATTTTTTATCCATATATATTTATCCATATATATGTATATTATTTATATATAAATGATGCATAATTTATAATTCTGATTTGTATAATAAAATATGTAGAAGTTGAATCACAAAATGATGAAACGGGTTGGCTTAAAGAACACAGAATACCAAAATAACAACTTGAAAACGGATTACTCGAATCTCAGGACTTAATTGGAGTCTCTATGGTGACAAATTTATGCCCAAACTTATCTTAGCTGGTTTTCACATAGATATGTTGTAATTACAAAGACCTATGAAATACCAGAAACTAAATCAATCCTTCAATAATTGCAGTATGTACATGTCACTGCGATGCAGAGATTCATACGCTAGCTTGTTACATTCCTACAAAATACAACTAGTATTTATGGAGAAGTAGGTCAATTCTTATCGGAATGACGGATCACACACTTATGGCACCATTAAAAGGGGTATTTTATTAAGTACAGAGCTTATATTTATACACGAGTTTCTACAATCTATACATATTTTCTAATTGATGATTATTTATGAATGCATAAGTTTTATTAGATAGGTATTATAATTTGTAAAGTGTAATTTATGTGTCCATGTACACGCTTCTTTGTGCATAAAATTATGTTATTTAATGTTACAATATTTGTGTTTCAGTTTTTGGGGGGCAATCAACATGATTTGCCATATTTTGATGTTAATATAATCACCATGTACATGACAGATGTACCACGTATGTACATGTGTTGCCGGCATATATATATATATATGTATATATATATATATGTATAGTCTGACCGGTTAGCTCAGTTGGTAGAGCGTTTGACTTATGATCGCAAGGTCAGGAGGTTGAATCCGGAGTGATGATGAATATATTCCAGTGGCTCTAACTGGTATATCAAAGGCTTGTGTGGCTCATATAACCATGTGTTGAGAAGGGCCAGGAAACCTATTCATTCATTCATATATTTTATGAAGAGTTTCGTCATAGAATAAACAACCTATCACAAACAATATACAGAAATAATTAATTCAAAAAAATTACAACACATTTGGCATCACTTTTTATAAGGAACTACATTAAAAATCTGATACAAAAGACGCGTTTACGCAAAACTGCTAAATTTGATGCGTTTTGCGATGGAACTCTTCATATGTATATCAGTGTTAACGTTTTGTGACTCGAGTAAAAATGTGAAGACTCTAGTAAAGATTTTAATATATAGTCCTCCGAATTGTGCACCGAGTCAATGACTCTGACTTGAGTCTCTAATAGTATTCAAATTACTCGACTCAAGCCTCATATCAACGACTCGCTACAGCACGGATATATATATATATTTATTTATGATGGGCTGGTGAAAAGTGACTGCATATTTTCTAACTTAATACTGGATTTATGTTTTAAGTGCTGCATATAATTTAGCTGTTTATCACCATATTTGTCTTTCATAATAGTGCATAAGTTTTATTTTATTATAGTAAGAGGCTTTGGGGAATGACTGTTTGCCATTGTTCCAAAACCCATTGTTCCCGTGGTGCTTTGTCTGACTCTGACCTCCGGCTGTAGAAACCTAGGGACACATGATTCATTCTAATTGTAATGTAACATCATATTTATTTATACAATTACATTTGGCACTGCTCCATGCCAACTTGGCAAAGACATTTTATCATTTCTGTTTATCTTATAAATATATTGGTTTAGCTGGAAATATATCTGTTGTCTTCATTCATATTTTCTTGTTTCTATAATTCATATAAGTTTGAAATGGCAGGCTTACTGTGACTACATTGACTATTAACATGTTTTTGTTTTCCTGTTTTATCAGTTGACTGGGGTATAGTGTAGCATAGCCTCTATTTAAGATAATATAGGATATAAGATATATTTAAGAGAGATATTGTGTCAAGCCACAACATGTTTGGCTATTATATACACAATCTTTATTCTATTCCGAAATATGGACATATTTCACATTGATGTAATTTTTCTCCAAATTTTATGTTTCACAATTTTGAACGTGTTTATCAAATTCATGGAGTAGGCGCTATATGTATCCGGTTATACCAAAAATTTGGAAAATTTAGTAAATTGTAACTTTTGTAGAAAAATTGTATATATTCAAAGTTTCCTAAAAAGTTACTGCAAATACTGATTTTCTTTCATAGATTACGATCAAATAACTGTTAAAACATATTAGTCAATATGCGCAGTGAAAATGATATTCTTCAAAAAAATTACAGGTAGGCCTCCCATGGTTATGCAATTATTGTTTTTTATTAATATTCAGTATTTAGGCCCTTAGGCCTATATTTTAATGTTCGGCCTCTGTTAGGGGAGGGGCTTATACCCTTTAGCGAAAAGTTTAATTTACATGTCACTTGGGGACCGAATGTTATAATATTTTCTTAGTGTCACAAAATATGATTATTTTTCTTTCACCACCAATAGGCACAATGTATTTTAATTTTGCACCTGTGTGATTGGTGGGGTTATACCCTTTGGCAAAAAATACATTTACTGACCTGTAATTAGCTCAATTAATAGAGCGTTGGACTTGTGATTGCAAGGTCCGGAGTTTGAATACAGAGTGATGGTGCATTCTATTCCAGTGGCTCTAACTGATTTATCAAAGCCTTTGAATGGCTCATAGAACCTCTGCGTTGCCAGGAAACCTAATCAATCAAAAGTAAACATATGACATAATCTACTAGTTTGACTCAATTTCTGTGAGATTTAAGGAGATTTGTGTCGCTAAATGTTCTATCCTATAAGATGGATGAATAGGTAATTTATGAACCAAAGTTATAAAACTAACCGAAATAGCTCTGGAACACAGTATACCTCTTTAAGTAGTGAGCAGACTTCGAATCTTGTTGCTAAACTAGTCACTAAAACATAACTCAGTATACAACGATATTATTTTGGGCGATTGACTCTTTATCAAGTCTAGATTGAGAGTGGTACAGAATTAGGCCTGTGTTTATAATAAGATAAGTTAGATAAGAATGACATATCCCGATTTAACCCTTACCCTTTGTGACTAGATAATTTAATGATTAATTCAGCTTCCTTTAGCAATCTATTATTGTTATTGTCCAGGTTGCCTTTTATGATGGAAAATTTAAAATTAGATAATTTATGACCAGCTTTGTTAAAATGCTCCGCTATAGGGAGCCCTCGCTTATTGAGGCGAATACTGCTTTTGTGCTTATATATATATATATAAATATATATTTAATATAGGAATATATATATAAAAGTTATAAATATTCTAAATATATAAGGAAAAAGATAATTCATTTCACATTGTCTTATAGGAATAACTCCTCCCTATTAAATTATAGCTACAAACATATTTCTGGTGACTTCTCTCAATCCTGGAAGTGACTTATAATTGTGACCACTACAGGTAGTAGTAAATAAGAGTTAAAAATACATGTAATAATCCTAATAATGACAACATTGCATAAAATAAAATAATATGTCTCTGATATACAATATAGTAAGCCTCTATATATATATATATAAATATAATATTTATATATATATTCACTGTGAAATTAATTTGGGCTTGGATGCAAAATGACGCTCTCATTTTCAACCTCCACAACACTTTTGCATAGTCCTTTTTGATTTATTGTCTTAACAAGAAATATATGCGGTCACCCTGGCGTGTGTGTGTGTGTGTGTGTAATGCCTAGCTCATGAACACGATA
>JAODAI010279499.1:0-10066 GCA_027575025.1 Scotoplanes globosa | reverse complement strand
CAACATGAATCTAGTAAACAAATGATGTATTTATATTTTCCACATAAATATAGTAAACAATGATGTATGTATTCTCGACATAAATATGTAATATACAAATGATTATTTATATTCTCCACATCACGAATCATGATAGATTTTCTAGGTTTGAGATTACGATCTTTGTTTCCGTTTACCTCGTTTCAGCGTATAAAGTACAGGTGTCTCAGAAGGTGACGGAGAATGGATTCACCAAGTTTGTGTTTACTATTCTGGAGATTTTCAAAGTTGGTATGTATACATGTTTTTAGTGATAGCAACCGTGATTCGTCACTACATATTTCTCCAGATTATTCATTTTTACCCCAAAATGCTCATTTTGGGGGATTTTTGGTTGATTTTGCCCGAACAGAATCCATGAGTCATTCACATTGAAATATTGCTGTGAGGTCAGCGGGTGTGTGGATGTACCCTCTCATGTTCTTTGTCTGACCGTTTAATAGCTCAGTAGATAGACCGTGTGTTCCTAGTACTCTTCATTATGTCAGTGAATCCTGGACCCTGTACGCTAGTCCGGAAAAGAGGCTGAATGCCTTCCACATATGCGCTGTATGAGGCACATCGTCTGGATTATCTGGCACGACAAGATGACCAACAACGTGGTCCTCACTCGTTCAGGACGTTCTACGTTACACACTCTACTCAGACAGCGCCGACTCCCAACGGTTGGGTCAGGTACATCGCACGGAGGATGGTAGAAGTGTGTAGGGGAAGTGTAAGAGAAAGTGTAAGAGAGAAGTGTGTACGTAAGAGTGACATGAAAGCCACCTGCTTCAACTTATCGACATGGGAAGAGTTGGCAGCAATAGGAATGCTTGGAGAGAAGAGATGACAAGCAGACTGAAAAGGGGAGATGAAACTATACAAATGATTGCGGAAGAAAAGAGTGCCAGGCGTAAAGAAAATCAGAGTGTCGCACATACCGTCCTATGTCCACCGGCCGCACACGTCTTCGCCGCAAAGATGTATGCAAGAGTGACACAAAAGACACAGATATCATCGTATCGACATGGGAGGAAGGTAGCCAAAATATGAGTGCCTGGAGAAAGGAGATGACCAGCGGACTGGAAAGGGGAGAGGAAACTATACAAACGAATGCAGAAGAATAGCGTGGCCGGCGTAAAAAGAAGCAGAGTGTCGCACCATTCACCTCTGTTTACGTTTGTCAGAAATGCAACCGGGACTGCCATTCCGGAATTGGACTTTACAGCCATCGAAGACGATGCACAGCCATCGTGGAAAATCAACAGGGTGCTGCTCCATAGTCTGTAAGACTGACGGATGCCTACTACTGCTGCTACTGGATAGAGCGATGCACTTGTGATCACAAGGTCGGGGGTTCGGATACCGGGTTCATCACTATATTCCAGTGGCTCTAAGTGGTACATCAAAGGCTTTGAGTGGCTCGTATAACTAATCGTAAAGCTAATCAATCAATGATTGCATTGAAGCGATGGCAGGCATCCGTCAGTCTTTCAGACTATGGAGTATCGCCCTGTTCATTATCCATAATGTTATGCGTCGCTTTTACGCCTGGCACGCTTTTCGTCTGCATTCTTGCAGATCGTTTCCTCTCCCCTTTTCAGTCCCACAGTTACCTCCTTTCTCCAGTCACTTCTATTGCTGGCTGACATCCCCCCATGTTGACACATTGATGATATCATGTCACCCTTGTATACGTCTTTGTAGCGAAGGTATGGACGGCCGGTGGATCTCTTTCCGGCCGCAAGTTCACCATAGAGAAGATCTTTTGGGATTCTGCCATCCTCCATGCGCCATACATGACCCAGCCATCGCATACGATGCTGCCTCAGAATAGTATGTAAGGTGAGAAGTCCTGCACGGGTGAGAACTGCGTTGCTGGTAACCTTGTCTTGCCAGTTAATGCCAAGAATGCGTCTCATACAGCGCATGTGGAAGATGTTCAGTCTCTTTTCCTGCCTCGAGTATGGGGTCCAGAATTTTCTGCCATAGAGAAGGGTGCGAAGAACACATGCTTTATAGACGGCCATCTTCGTATGAATCGTGAATTTCCTGTTCGCCCAAACACGCCTTGCTAGGGTAGTTGCAGCTTTGCCGATGCGCTTGCCAAGTTCGGTATCGAGTGACCGGTTATTTGATATAGTGGATCCAAGATAAGTGAATTGGCTTACGTTTTCCAGCGATTGTCTTTGATTAAAATAGATGAAGGGTGAGTGACATGTTGGCCCATGATGTTGGTTTTCTTGATGCTGATGGTCAGACCGAAATCATGAAATGCCGTAGAAAATCTATCCGTAAGGTTATGAAGGTGGTATTCAGTGTGAGTGGCTATTGTGGTGGCTGCAAACAGAATGTCTCTGATCAATGTCTTTCTAATCTTTTTCTTGGCTTTTAGTCGAGCAAGATTGAACAGCTTTACGTCTGATCTTCTGTGCAGGTAGATTCCTTCTCTGGAGGATACAAAAGCGTGCTTCAGTAGGAGGCCGAAGAAGATACCGAAGAGGGTGGGGGCAAGGACACAACCCTACTTCACTCTACTGCGAACCTTGAATGTTTCAGAGACTGTTCCATCATACTGTACTGTGCTATACTGTGACAATGCTGAGTAGCTTTGGTGTATGCCCGATGATAGGAAGCATTTCAGATAGTCACATCCCTGCTGACTAGGTCGAAAGCCTTGGGTGAGGTCTAGGTAGACCCTCTCAGCGAGCTGTTGCAGTCTGTTTAGTACAACACGGGCGAATAACTTGCCAATAATGCTAAGATGGGACATACCACGGTAGTTGTTACAGTCGCTCCTGTCTCCTTTGTTCCAATAATATAGTGTAACAATGTTGGCATCTTGCATGTATTGTGGAATCGCGCCTTCATTCCAGCATTTGTACAGGAGTGAGTAAAGTTTGTCAGTGAGGACATTTTTTCCACTTTTGATGAACTTTCCCTGATGGAAGATTGTCAATGGCTTTCTGGATTTGGGGAATTGTTGGTTCCCTGTCTGGTTCATCCATCATTGGTAGCGGGTTAATGCATCGATGACATATTGTGACACCGTATTCTCCCTGGAATAGAGCTCTGAATAATGTTCGACCTGTCTCTCCATCTGCTTTGTTTTATCCGTGATTTTTTCCTCTCACTCTGACTGCAGTGGTGCTATCTTGGTTTGCACGGGTCCAACAGCTTTCTTGATACCCTCGTACATGCCTCCTATGTTTCCTGCTGTATCTGCGATAATAGTGACCTCAAGATCGGTGACACTGGTTCATTCTGGAAGAGAACCGCCAGCTATTGTTGGTCTCTAGAGCTATTGTCTTTATATTAAGCTATTGTTATCTATTGTTTTGAAGCGGTGTTTGGCGTGTGCGTGAGAGGTAGTACCTTATCGTAGTAGTTGACCGCATCCACTTGAATTATGATTAATCTTTTGGTACTATATAACCTCGGTGTTGATGTGCCTTTAGGAAATTATCTCTCTTGTCTGATGGATTACCAACTGGTTCTCCACAATCGCCCAACTGTCACCAGTGGCTCACAGTAGCTGTCTTTGTGGCAGTGGCCACAACCCGGTAACGGCTGTGGCCGAGCGGATACGGTTGGTGGCTCTAGAAGCTATGAATTTCAGCAACTGGGAGATCCAGGCTTCAAATCCCGGGCCGGGCCTAGTAGTGTGGGTTTTTCATCCGAGAGCAATCACGGTTTTCCCATGCGAACGACTTTCTCGAATTAAAAAAATCCAAATTTGACGTCAAATTTATGAATTGGCTTACACCCGACATGAAGTTAACAGCCTTTGCTTCTCCCCCTTAGGTGGTCGCTTAGCGTCACAAACTTAAATAAGCCTTCCAGGCCGATTATTGTTATTACATTATTTTTAACTATGTCGGTTCATAGGTTAGACCTGGTGAGGGGCGTCCATCGTAGGAGGACGTTTAATGGTGGTCCCGTGGCAGGACTACCTGTCTCATTATTCTAGTCTGGACATCTTTTTGCAAAGAGTAAGAAGTTGTCCCGGCGGATTATTGGTTTGTATCGTTAATCTGGCACAACCATAACCTCGCTGCTGATGTCCCGTTAAGCAATTATCCCTGCCTCTCTGTGAAGATGTTGACGTCCACATTTCTGAGACTGAATCATTCGGGATTGACAAAAAACCTTTGATCTTGATGTCTCCAAACCATTGTTTTTAAATGTATTGTTTTCTTAATTTGTATTCATGTGATGGTGCATGGTCACGTCCAGATTGGTAAAATTGTGCCATTTGCGCCTACAACTATTGTTATCTTTGAATCCATTGTCTTTTTAAGCTACTGTCATCTAATTTATATGGCCGGTCGTGAAACTGACATCCATATTTAGGGAGGTGAAACCATGTGGTTGTAGATTACTGCCGCCTTCTATTGTTGTCTTTAAGGCTACTGTTATATATTGTTGTCTATGTATCAAAGTGATGACTGTATGACTTCAATGTGTGTGAACCAGACTAGTCCATTCTTGATGACAGACCCTGCTACTATTGTTTTGTAATCTATTGTTATCTATTGTTTTATTTGTATTCTTTGTAGTCGCGTGACCATGGCGACATCCATATTAAAAATTATTCCGGATAAGAGCCTCCTGCTACTATTGTCTTTAAAACTATTGTCTTTAAATCTATTGTTATCTATACTTTCTTTGTATTCTGGATGATTGGTGACATCCTGATTAGTGACACCAAAAATCAAAATCTATTTTATATTGTTTCTTTGTATTCAGGTGATGATATCCTGGTTAGTGACACCATGTCATTCTGGATGAGTACCGTCTGCTATATTGTCTTTTAAATCTATTGTTTTCTATTGTTTCTTTATATTCAGGTGATGATAATGAGATCTATATTGGTGATACCATGTCATTATGGATGAGTACCGTCTGCTATATTGTCTTTAAAAGCTATTGTCTTTCAATCTTTTGTTTTCTTTGTATTTAGGTGATGATAATGAGATCCTGATTAGTGACACCATGTCATTCTGGATGAGTACCGTCTGCTATTATTGTCTTTAAAAGCTATTGTCTTTCAATCTTTTGTTATCTATTGTTTTCTTTGTATTCAGGTGATGATAATGAGATCTACATTGGTGAGTCCAGATCATTCTGGATGAGATCCGCCTGCAGATGTCAAAAGTCAATCAACCTCAATGCCAAATACCTGATCATTGGCCACAAGTATGTGCCGTTTATCGACGAATCAGGAAACAATGGGTAAGAACATATGTTGTAATCACTGTGACAACTGGCACCACTCGACATGTCTCGAGCTTCAGTCACTAGACATCCAAAATCTTCAAGACGCTAATATCGCGTGGAGATGGTGTAAATGTGATAACCACATCGTAGACCGCTTCACCTTCCACAATTACTCTTTCCAATCTGAAAATGACACTACTAGCCTAAATAAAGATATATCCCATCGTAGTAACTTGTCCCTAACCCCCAATGATGATAACCCCTTTAGACCAAACCTGATTTTATGCAGCAGCCCTCAAACCTTTGAAGCTAGTATTACACCTAGTACCCTCTTAAAAGATAAAACAAGCCCACTAAATCTTAGAATATTAACTCTGAATTGCCAAAGTATAAGGAACAAAATTGCTAATCTAGAAGTTGATTTGACAAAACCCGACATAATAATACGTAATGAATCCTGGCCATTCCCTGAACACAGTAATAATAATAATGAAATCTTCCCATCAGGATTCCAAACTAAGGTTTATATAAAGGATCGTGATTCACACGGAGGAGGTGTGTTCATCTCAACTAGAGATGGATACGCATCCAGTGAGATCCTCCAAACTAACATCGATTATGAACTCATCTGGCCCGAGATCCACTCCCCTAATAAGTCAACTTTCTTAGTAGGATCATATTACAGACCCCCAAGCTCTAACTTAAATTCTATTCTTGAACTCCTCAAATCTATTGAAAATTTACCCCAAAATTTTAGCAATAAAACTATTATATTAGCTGGCGACTTTAGCCTCCCACACATAAACTGGTCCAACCTAACTGTAACCCCCTCTTGTCCCCAATCTGTAATACATAAAGAATTGTTAAAACCTATAGCCGATTTTGGCTTTCAACAAATGCAAGAAAAACCCACTAGAAATAATAATATCCTCGATCTGTACCTGACTAACAATCCCGCCCTAACAAAAGAATGCCAAACCATCTCTGGATTGTCGGATCATGACATGTTAGTCATTGATTCTGACATCCAACCAGCCTATAACAAACCAAAACATAGGGAAATTGACTTATATAAAGGGACTAATTGGAATGATTTCAAAAATTATATTAATAAATTATGTTGCACCCTCTATATCTAAAGAAAATTACCCAAAATTTATCGGTCAAAGAAAATTGTCAATGCTTTAAAGAAATCATAACTAAAACTACAAATAAACATGTCCCCTCCAAATTATCATAAAATAGACATAACCTCCCTTGGTTTAATTGTAATCTAAAGAAATTAATTAAAATTAAACCTAAATTTCATTACCTAGCAAAAAATATAATAACCCTACCAAATGGACTTTCTACCTAAAATATAAATCATACACCCAAAAATTGATCAGGAAAACCCATTATATATACGTAAACGATACCCTCGAAAATTCTCTAATTAATGGAGACCCAAAATTATTCTGGAAATTCATAAAGTCTAGAAAGAAAGAGAACATAGGTGTAGCCCCCATTAAATACAACAGAGTCTTATATACTGATAGTCAAACTAAAGCCAACCTCATAAACATTTAAATCTGTTTATACTCGCAAAAATCGTTCAAAAGCCCTCCCTCTTATTAATAATAATAAATACCCCACTCAAAATGATTTAAATATCAACACCGTTCTGAACTAAACGTTAATAAAGCCAGTGGTCCCGATAACATACCAAACACAATTCTTAAAACTTACACCAAGGAGCTTGCTCCCGTGAGCTTGTTCCCGTTCTATCCTTTATATTCATCAAACCATAAATACTGGAAAACTCCCTAATGACTGGAAAAATTCCCTTGTCGCACCTATTTTTAAAAAAGAAAGTAAACACGGGCCTATCTCCCTAATGTTATATCTCCCTATGTGTATGTTGCAAAACCCTAGAGCACATTGTGTACAAACACATAATCACTCATCTTGAAAATAATCAAGTTCTTACTGACCTTCAGCATGGTTTCAGATCCGGTTACTCGTGTGACAGCCTACTCACAGTCACTGCCCATGATTTCCTACAATTTTTTTATAATAACATACAAACTGATGTCATAATCCTTGATTTTAGTAAAGCTTTTGATACTGTACCCCACTATAAATTATTACATAAACTTAAATATCTTGGTACAAATAGCCCCTCATAAAATGGATTGAAGGTTTCTTAACCGATAGAATGCAGCGTGTTGTTGTGGAGGGTATGACCTTGTATCCCGTAAAAGTCGACTCAGGTGTGCCCCAAGGCACCGATTTAGGCCCCCTACTTTTTCTTTGTCACATAAATGATCTTCCCCAAAATATTAACTCTCAAATTAGATTGTTTGCAGATTACTGCCTACTCTACCGTAAAACCCTAAACCATTAGTGGATTAGTGGATGGTCTTTATGAACTGTCCTACACCGAGTGTCTGCTTCATATTGGTGTTCTTTCTTTGAGCGCAGCCCTATTTTTCATACTAGAGGTCACCGTTGGAAGCTCAGAAAGAAGCGTGGCAGAACTACGAGGCACATATCAATATTTTCATTCCGCTCAGTTGACTCATGGAACGCTTTATCCGATCATGTTGTGAGTGCTGCCACGCTAAATTGTTTCAAGTCCAGGTTAAATTCTTACTGGAAGGATCATCCTCTAACGTTCAATCCAGATTGTTTATAGATTTTTTATAGATTTATTTCTTCATAGTTACTCAGTGATAGTGTTGGTCATCAAGAACTGGTGAAGAATTTCCTCGAGTATCGATGAGTTCAACAAGTCACACTTGACTTACTACCCTTAACGTCGGTAAGATACGGTAAGATAAGAGAGAAAATGTCTTCAGCTTCAGTTTGGGAAGTGTTGCAAAGAAGTCGTTCGTCTGATCAACAAGTTGCCCCTTGACGAAGTGTATCATCTGCTCACATCTTTTCTCTTTCGCCTGTATTAATCAAATCTATGCAACTCATCAGTAATGTCAGTGCATACTATTACGAGTTGCAATATTTAAAAATAGTAATTTGAGCCCAGAATTGACTCCAGAAAATATGTTTTACTGACATTCGTGTAATACACCATTTTGGATCTGAATCTCAACGGGCCCTCTAAATACGACATATAAACTAAGTTTCAGCTGAAACAATAACAGTGTACGTTTCTAAAGCTTCTAGAGGCAATATGTTGTAGAAAGATACAAGAAATAAGTGTAACAGCGTGTGTTTATATTTCAATATGCTTACCTATAGATAGCGAGCTCTACAATGTAAAATACAGTAGGCAATCAGGCTGTTCGACTCATCAAGTTGATTATCCATCCAGCTAATTCAGCCGTCTACAGTCAAAATATCGTCATTTTGACTGCGTAAAACTCAAACATTTTTTTAGATCACAACATACCAAACCATACTCAGTAAACATCACTTGTCACAATCGAATGAACCAAGTAATTGGTATGTAATATGTGATTACCTGATCTTAACAAATATAGGAGTAGACTCTATTATCATGTTTCTAAGACACTCCCAGAGCGAGTTATGATATTTGTGCTCAACACCCACAACTTTTTCAAAGGTCATAGTATGCATCAAAATAAAATCATAGATAACTGTGTAAAAAATGGGTATATGGATAATGTTCAAATTTGGGACAGAAAAAAACGTAATTTTGAAAGTGGCGTAAACATACCAAGGAACACTTTTTGGGGCGGAAACTTGCCAAACCTTATTCAGGAGACTTCAATTATCATGACTATGTAGAGAAAAAATAATCCCCAGGTGGGTGCAACCAACTTCATTTTAAGGCCTTTTCAGATCCTGGCTCATGGACTATTTCAGAATAAAATAATAACACCACTTGTAGTTGTAAATTGTGTCCAAATCCATTGGTAGATTCATAAATTTAAGAAATAAACAAAAAAACGATGTAATTTCATTGTAAGTAAAACACAAAATAGGATGCAGAACTTGAAGCAGGCATGTGTCTCGAAAGTGCTCCAAAAACAAAATAAAATTTGGTTATCATCATCGATACTGGGTCAAGTTATGTTATTGGTACAAATGGGCTTACACATTGTGTGCACATGACGTTCATATTTCCGACTACCATGCGTATAGTGTCACCGATTCAATATGATTTCGTTTTCGAACAATCAATTATATAAATTATTTAGAAATACTAGTCTATAGTATAGATATTCTTTAGAAAATCCTATACAAATTAATTATAAATTTGCATAGAAAATACATACAAATTATATAGAAATTATTTAGAAGTTCTATAGAAATTCTTTGAAAATTCATATAGAAATATTTCTTGTCGTTCTATAGAAATTCTTTAGAAATTGTGTGATATTTTATTCAGAAAATCATATAGAATTTCTTTACAAAACTTATAGACACTCTTTAGAAAATCCTATATAATTCCTTATAAATTATATAGCAATCCTATGGAAATTATTTAGAAAATTAGATACAAATGATATACAAATCTTATAGAATTTCCTTCAAATTATATAGAGATTCTTTAAAAAATCATATAGAAATGTTTATAGAGATTCTATAGACAAGTATTTAGAAATTCTTTAGAAATGTTATATATATTCTTTAGAATATCCTATAGAAATTAATTCCAAATTGTATAGAAATTATTATGAAATGCCATAGAAATTATTTAGAAAGTTGTATCGAAAATGTATACAAATTGTATAGAGATTCTTTAGAAATACATATATAAATATTTCTTGTAGTTCTATATAAATTATATAGAAATTCTTTAGAAATTGTGTGATACTTTCTTTAGAAAATCATATATAATTTATTTAGATAACTTATA
>JAODAI010279388.1:0-10066 GCA_027575025.1 Scotoplanes globosa | reverse complement strand
GAATTGCTCTCCTTTAGATAACCGATGTCGGTCTTTCATAATCTGAAGTCGAAATGTAGAAAAACGTGACAGAAAGTTGTTTTTAATCAAATTGTGGTTTCCAACAATATAATTGGCCAATGTATGAAAATCTGCCAAAAAAAAAATTCGCTTCCCGCGAGCAAGGCACGTTATATAACTTGCTTCACTTCATAAACGAACTCATGGGAATCGATCCGTCCCACAGGAGTCCCAAGCATATCAAAGTCCCCCTTCCCTACCCGCCTACTCAGTCCTGAATTCAAGAGGAAACGTTGACGTATTTCCTATTTTTTCAGGCGTTTCCTCTAAATTTGGTAGCCGCAACAGTTGCATACCATTTCCTCCCAAATTTAACAGTGCCCGTAAAAATCCACAGGACGCATGCACCGACTTGAATTATAGTTATGTGCAGAGCAGCTGGAGGAAAGTGTATTATTGCTCACCCCTTGTAGCCGGAAATGAGGTGAAGGGGAAAAGAGTGGGTTCGTGTTCCGCCTCTAATATACAGTTAATATAAATCTGCCACAAAGAGCGAGATAGTTCTCACGCACTACCAACAGAAACATAATAAATATTAATATTGTGAGCTATTTACTTCAATCAATTCGTATCATGTATTAGAGGAAATACGTATGTGCATGCATGGGGTCTGTTCCAGAAATTAGAAGTATAGGCATACACGGAAATAATATGAGTGAGCAAAAATGTAACTGTGTTAATAATAATAGCAGAGTTTTTGAGCATGTTCGAAGAAGGTCTAATAAATATGTCAGTTGCCGTATACATAGTTCAGTTTTATACAAGCAACGGCTGACTTGTCTCCTGCATGAACACCGTCTGCACGATTAACATTCCCTTTAAACATCATGCTGCTCGCATTGATAATGTCGATAATTTTGTCATGACAATGCTGGAATCGAATCTAGATCTCCCAACTGTTCGACTCAAGAGTGCATATTTTTCATAACTAACAACATGTTTACCTCATCTTAGTGGAGTTAAATTAAGTAAAAAATAATCAATATAATTATGGCATATAGTACTCATAAATTGATCCGGGACCCACACCGACCTATGGACCTCCTATATAAACCACGAGCAGTCCAACACATTTTTTTATTGAAACCATTCTTATAAAGACCGGTAACAGTATCCAGGAGTATATGGTGTAGTGATAAGAGCTGCACTGCAAACAACACGGTAGCAATTACCACAGACGGTGTCAAATTTAACACCGCTTTGGAGTGTATATTTGCACAAACCAGTTGGTGATAAATGAACACCGACCTTGTTGTTAATCCTAATTTAACACGAACCATGGTGGTAATTTAACATCACTTTGAAGTGTGTGTTTACCCATACCAGCTCAGTGGTGTTAAATCAACACCAACTTTGACACCAGGATGGTAACACCATGTATTTAACACCACACGCCAATGGGATGTTCAACTGCATACAACTAGATATTTTACCCCGTGCACTCTTGTTTTCCCTTCTACTCCGTTGCATCACATGTCCTTTGGGAAACCGTAGCCAATGGCTAACACAGTTATCCTGACATGATATGTTGAAATAAAAACATATACGCGAACGACTCTGGATGTTGAAGTATTCCAATCATCAACCACTCTTTGTGGGAAAAACTTACAGTCCAACCTGTAGTAATTTTAAAGCAATGACGGATCCGGTAAACTAGCACAATCAGAAAGAACCACGGAATCGTCAAAACATATTTGGGGAAACCATGAACAATTTGTTAACCCCGGCATAAGACTCACCAGGCGAACTTCTAAAAAATCGTGACCCTTTAATAGAAAAATCAGCCGCTGCTCGTGTATAGTATATGGCGCTGAACTATACATATATGTGAACTGATGTATTTAGTATCCCTCCTTCGAACGGTGGCACATTATTGTTTCGAAGGTCCGATAGTCCGAAAACAGGCTAAAACGACTCGGACTCGAACCCTAATACCTAAACCCCCAGCCCTTACCCTAACGCTAAAACATAGGACTTTCCGACCAACGAGCCTTCCAACCAACAGGTCTTCGGAACAATCTCGCACATCCTTCGAACACGATCACAATGTATATATCTTTATTAACCCATTACGAATGTCATGCTTATTACATGGTTACATTTTCCCATCCATATTCTTTCCGTACATGCATACATATATACTTATAATTTCTGGAATTGACCCCGTGTACGCACTTCCTCTTATATGTTATGCGAATTGACTGAAGCAAAAAGCTCACAACATCAACATTTACCATGTTTCTGTTGTATCTTGTTCTTTATGGCAGATTTAAATTAACTGCGTAGGCCAATAACCCACTTTTTTCTGATTTACCTAATTTACAAATCCAAGGGGTGAACAAGAATGCAGTTGCTACACGCTGCTCATGGCGTAAAACAGCAATGATAGGTGGTGTATCCTGTGTATTTTGCAATTGCGCTGGGTGGGTGACATTGGCGTAAATATGGCTTTGGGTGTTTGTAAGTGGGCGTGGGATTTGCGATTATTCCGACTCCGAGAGTAGATACCCCCATTATTTCAGCGCTGCGGGCCAGTCCGTTTCAACTCCTGGAGATCTGTACTTTCATGCTCTACTTTGACTATGTACACGGTGAGATATTTTTGCAAACAAATGCTTGAAAGACGTAGAACAGCGACATGAATTTATTCATGTAGCCCCAAATGAACAAACATAATTGTATCACATAGTCATATTTACAGCTAACTAGAGCGATGCGTGTGGTGGTTCTGCACATGATGTTATTTCGTCGAATGTAGCAGTATTAACTATAATACTATTTATGTGAAGCCGTGATATGTATATGCATCATCATTGCTGGTTCACCGGTGGGTGCAAACACCCCATGTCATGATATCAACAAGGGCCTTATAAAAGCCTTGACACTATCATTCATAAGCTCCATTAATTTCCCCATTCACCGATTTCTCTCCGAATCGGACGTATTTCTCCCTACTGGCTGCGAATGTGAGGTACCCTGCTGATACAGACCGCGTGATTTTTATTCCCAGGAGGTGTTGTGGCATATTTGGGTTAGTTGAAAAACAGGAATGGATTAGAAAATAGGGTTAGGGTCAGGGCTATATACCCTAGAATTGCTCTCCTTTTGTCTGTCTTTCATAATCTGAATTCGAAATGTAGAAAAATGTGACAGAAAGTAGTTTTAAACCAAATAGTGGGCGTCACCGGTTTCTAACAATGTGATTGGCCAATGTATGGAAATCTGCCACAACCTGTCTGGGAAAAAAATCACGCGGACAGGCCAAGCTTGTTGACACAGTATAGAGCGCAACACGTCATTGTGTTTGACATTACTATCGTTGTGATTAATTCGACTAAGTAAGTTAATAAATGACCTGATGCAACAATAATAATACTGTACCCTTGATTCTTCGATTCTTCCCACTTCTTTCTCACTCCTTCCCATTTCCGGATCTGACCATCACAGCCTCACAGGAGTATTCATATCCCCTAGTTTTTGACATATGTAGCTGTATATCTATGGAATGCCATAACGGATGAAATGCAGTCAAAAGCTATGTCACTATAACTCATTATGTGATGACAAATAATGCCAAAGAAAATGACAAAGAAGTCCTTATGTGGCACATAATGGCTAACAACAAATTATTTGTACTGATGTCTTTCGACTGCCACACAATGACCTGTCAAAATGGACTAAAGGCACACGTCCTTATGTGTCCTCTCCAATACTGCCACATAATTACATATACTTGCCTTGCTCATTATATGTCAACGTCGAGTAGTCATATAATGACATTTGTTCTCCTTGGCCATTATGTGACTGTCTTGGAGTAGCCACATACTGACTTAATTATTCCAACTCATTGTGTGACAGTCTATGAACAGTCACATAATGGCATAGCATTCGCCTTGCTATTATGTGACCGTCATGAAGTAGCCACATAGTGACTTAATTATTCCAACTCATTATGTGACAGTCCACAAACAGTCACATAATGGCACATAATTCGTCTTGCCATTATTCGTCGTCTCGCCGTAGTGTCAGAACGACTACTAATAATGGCAAGACTAATTATATGCCATTATGTGACTGTTCATGTATGGACTGTGACATAATGAGTTGGAATAATTAAGTCATTATGTGGCTACTCCATGACGGTCACCTAATGGCAAGGCGAATTATATGCCATTATGTGACTGTTCGTGGACTGTCACATAATGAGTTGGATTAATTAAGTCATTGTGTGGCTACTACACAACGATCACATGGCAAGGTGAATTACATGCTATTATTCACAACATATCAACATGCTATAGTGGCTAGGCTATTGCATGTTTCTTGTTAGAAATACTACCGATTTCAGCACATTGTTTATCTATCAAATCGAGTATGAATCGGGTATATGGGTTTATCAATGACCAGGACTGCAGGGGTATAAGGGTTGTAAAGCGCCAATTAAGAATAATTTACCATTTTGAAGGTGCTTTATAAAATAATTTAATTTATTATTATTGGTCACGAAATGACATGATGACAGTGCATTGAATATTATTAAATCATTACAAGAAATATATGCATGTGCTGTGGAGAGATGGGGGAGAGATTTGTTTACCAATCACCAGCGCTGCAGGGGTACTGCTTATAATGCGCCTATTAAAAATAATTTACTATATTGAAGGTTCTGTATAAATGCTATACATTGCTATTGAACATGAAATGATGACGGTGAATATTAGTCAATAATTCCAAGCAGTTAGTATACATGTGCTGTGGAGTAGTTGTGGGGAGGGGTAGATGGGTTTATCAATGACCGGGGCTTCGGGGTGCTTATACTGTAAAGCGCTAAATATCAATATACTATGTCGTGCAGCGCGCTGGATTGGATGTGCTGTATTAATGCAATTGATACATCATTATTGAACATGACGAGGGTGAATTGAATATTAGTAATTGATTGCAAGGAGTTTGGTAATTAAACAGCCTGCATGTATTGTGAGATGGTGTGGGTTGATGGGAAGTTGTATGTGTGTGTGGGGGGGGGGGTAGATGGGTATATCAATGTCGATGGTTGCTGGGGTAGTGGTTGCCAAGCGCCTAAGAATAAATTACCTGCTGGAGGCGCTGTATACATGTAATTGATGTATTATTACTGTATTGGAGGCGCCCGGGTATAATGACAATATATTATTATTGAAATTGACACCATGATGGTGAATTGATGATTCCCGGAGTTTGGTAATTAGGCAGTATGAACGGACTACACGGTCGTGTCGTGTTGGCGCTGTTGGTTTTACCTGTAACTTTCTCCAGTTCTTGAAAACGCTGTTATGGCTATGGCAACATTTACATAGTGACACAACACGACCAGCGAATGTGTTAATGTTGCGTTCAATGTTTGTACTATTTTTCAAGGACATGCAATGAAACGACGTCCAACAAATTGTTAGCAACGAGCCCGTGTTGACATTTGCCTTGTTGCATAATTATACCACGGCCCACCTGGAATTGCATGGACACATGAACGGCGTTGTTATTGTCCACAACCAACCACCGTTATCGTTGTCCGTTTAATCAGCTAATCAACAATGGTTAACCCGAAACCACGGGTAGGATTACGTTTGAAAAACTGCTAAATTGATAAAATGACGTAACATACATAACCTATGATAGCAGTTCCACCCACATATTTATAATCGATGGGTGTAAATGAATTATATTACTCAGTTGATATAGCGTTGTATTTATGATCGCAATGTCAGGCGTTCGAATCCGGAGTGACGACGATTTTATTCCAGTGGCTCTAACTGGTATATCAACGGCTTTGGGTGGCTTATACCAGTATTGTGGCCGAGCGGATAAGGTTGGTGGCTCTAGACGCTATGAATCTCAGTAACTGGGACATCCATGGTTCGAATCCCGGGTCGGGTCTAGTAGTGTAGTTTTTTCATCAGAGAGCAATCACGGTTTTCTAATCCAAATTTGACTTCAAGTTTATGAATTGGATGACCATCCGACGTGAAGTTGTGATTTAAAAGTCTTTGCTTCTCACACTCCGGTGAACGTTTAGCGTCGTAAAATTAAATAAGCCTTGCATGCCGATTATAATATAATCTATGCGTTGAAAAGGATCAAGAAACACATCGATTCGATTCGATACAGCATAAAACTTGCACTACACATGTAATCACCTTTACTCTGTGATTAAATGCATCGGAGGAGTGAGATTATAAAGCAAACTGAATCCTGATCAGATTTGCACAGGAATTGTGCAATGTCACGGTGTGTGTGTGGTGTGGGGGGGGGGGTGACTGCACCCCCGCTATTCACATATTGTACATTTTTAATATAATCTAATCATTTTTTACTATACTTCTCGTAAATCACCCGCTGACTAGATATTATAGTCAATTTGACTATATTTTTCTTAGAGTGTACACTCGAAAATACCCTGGTTACCTATAACCAGGATCAGGGTCATATATCATCCATACATATCCTGGTTGTGGAAAACACATTCCTGGTTAAAATTAACACTTTTCTGGTTCAAATTGAAACATTGTTGACCAGAAAAATGACAATCTTTAACCAGGAATATGCTAATATTTTAACCAGGATATGTATGGATGATATGATCCCGATCCTGGTCATTCTAACCAGGATGTTTTTAGAGTGTAGGTCCGGCACGACGTCATTTCATCGAGTTTAAAAGTATTATAATATAACAATACCTTTGGCATTGGTGTAATTATTACTGATTGGCTGACCAACAGACGAACATTGGCTGTTGGCAATGATATTTACATCATGTGACATAAATCAAACGTATGCAAAACCACTGTAACGTAACATTTACAATTATGTGACGCGTGGTCCAGTCATCATGTCTATGGGTGACATATGTCGTATTATGTATATATTGTCAACGGACATGGTGACGTGTTCTATGGCAACCCTTGTACGGTGATAATATATATAGGCCTACAATATTGAATAACACAAACCAGGGATATCCCTGCACAAACACAAACATGCTACTTTTATGTTACTTTGTAGCATATTTACCGATAATGAAGTCACGTTCAACAAATTGTACTAGACAGCGATACTATATGATGGAAAAGCGCAATAGGCATAATTCACCGTAATTGGAGCGTCTGCACGTGTGATGCAAGGTCGTGTCAAGTGTCGGTACAGAAAATGGGTGTAATAATTATGGTAGCAACATTTACACACCAACATCACAAAATAACAATGTTTTACGTTATATTACTCGGCGGCCTCTATAGCATTGAAGTCTCAAGGATCTGTAATGAAACCACGTAGTTCAATAAATCGTTACCAAGGATCACCCATATTAACCTTTCAAAATACTCATAGATGAGCGATACACATGAACTATACAATGTGCCTCTCTTGTATCCAGTAAACATCTCCCCTGTATTGGAAGATTAAAGGGACCTTCATTATTGGGGGACTCCGGGTGGCACCTGGAAATGCTCCATGAATTTTCACGGCTGATGAGAGAAGCAGATTAGAAACTGAGGGGATTTCACCAGAGGTCATTGCGTGCTGTTCAGAAACTGCATGATTATATTATTTGAAAACATGACGATTTCACCACTTTATCATCCTAGGTTACCTGGCAGGAAGCTGGTTATATTTTATGGGACCCGGTTGGTCTACCATCAACAGGAGGAAGTGAAAATAGAGGGAAACATGTTAGCAAACAACAAATTGTTTAGAACGCTGATATATATGTTTCTTCTACGTTACAAGAAGTTATTCAGTAAGACCATCTTTTCCTATAATAATGGGGATGTACTTCATGTAGCCAGCCTGAAATTGAATACATCTCAATTGGGATATATACACACTGTTGACCACCCTAACCCTAATCCTAGATTATAACTATCAATGAATGTATCCACAAAGGGAGACTGGAAACTGCTGGCTGGCTACTTGAAGTATATACTTAATAATGCACGTACATCACAATGGACTTGTAAAATACATATATATGTCACTATCAAATGTTGCCAGTTACTCAGTTTTACGAAAATAATCTAGAACTTAGAAAGGTGAAATTTCACCCCACTCCATATCGATATATAGCACCCATATAGTTAGATTCTGCGGGATTCTTTCCAGCAATACATATATAGTATATATATATAGTATATATATATCGTCTTGATATATTCACCAGAATCCTCGTTACGTAAATTTCATATCGGGTGAAAATTCACTAGTCTGTTTCTATATTATTTAGTTGAATATATTGGATGTCCTGTCGATCATAGTATAGCCTATTATTGTTACGCTTGTTGTTTTTCACCCGGCGGATGTATTTGTTTTGTTTAGCGGTCCATTTTAGCAACACGGTTCAATGTCACCATCCTCCGCCATCGGAATGTTTTCTTAGTTGTGGATCACTGGGTAGTTTACCAATCGCTTACGTTGAACGCCAAACAAGCAGGCAATATGTGACATACCGTATTGCTTATTTGACGGTTTCATTGGCTATGAGCCATGTACTATGTGATTTGCAAGAATGGCACTCGCGCAATACGCGCACACTGCTGATAGGTGGAGATGCCGGAGAGTTGATCCACCGGGAGGGTTTATCCACCGGCTCTCGAGTCCACATGGGTGGAAATAATAGTTATAGCTGCTGCCACTGCTGAAGCTACTTATAATTATCCATGTATGGATCGGTCGATCCACGGTATAGGCCTATGATGTATTTTTTATATTAAAAACTAATTTTCGACATCCAAAGTGAATTTCTGATCATCAGTATTGAGAGGGATTTAAGAGGGCTGGTGGGGTTGGCGATTGGAGGGTCAGAGCTAGGATTAGAGGGAGTTGGAGAGCTTTGGCCAATGATGCAGCAGCTAGTTAGTGCATTCTTCCTCACCCCTTTTTAGGGATACATGAGCCTAGAGAGAGGTATATCAAAACGTCTCTCACGTCAACAATATACTATTTCTCGAAAACATTTATAGTGAGCAATAAGCTATATTGAGTTAGTTTATATGTTAGGTCAATCACTTTCGACAGGTTAGGTATTTGAGAAAAATGGTGGAATTCGGGGGATTTCGGCCAACGGATGGATGGCGAGTTGATCCTATGTCATGGGCGTACACAAATATTTATATATAGGTTATATACACATATATAAATATTGTTTATTATTATTATTATGTATATAAACTGTATACGTTTATACGATATATATCTACATATAAGGAGTACAGCTCATATTATACACTGCAAAGCTTTATCATGGTGGATCAACTATCCCATGATCATGGTCGTTATAGGCCTTGTAATGCTTTATCAGTGGATCAACTCTCCCACCAAGGTGACTCAACTCCAACCCTTCAGAGGGAGAGTTGACTAATATTTTTTTCTTTTTATAAGACGTGCCACAGACAAACGGTTACCCCTGCTCCTACAATTCGAAATTGTAATAGCGCAGCCGTGTTAATAGTTGTACTATGTAGATTCTACCCTAACAAACACAGTTCAAAAGTTTATAGTTTTTGAACTGCATGGCAAAAATTGCAAAAGTGGTTCAACCCTCCCGCATCTCCCATGTTGATAGGAAGACAATAATATTTGGAATGTGGTAAAAACTGACGTGGTTGATGAGTCGAAGCACAACATAATACTATTCTGGGAATTAATTGGGTGGGGGATGTCTATGCTGTGTGACAAATGCGAGAAGAATAGCGAACGCAGCTGGTTCACCGTTGGAGAGAACACGGTGTAGCAAAGCTGACACATCGGTATGACGTGACGCACTGACTATATGCGTCGATGCCAGGTTTATCGCGAAGTTATCGCAATTATCGCGAGATGTTAATCGATATCAAAGCTCGCAGCTCTTCATGCTTCAACCAAGACTCTGTTGGCCGGTATTTGGGCTGGCATTCTGGCGGACATTTGGGATTTTCGGCAAAGCCACCAACCAACCAATCAATGGTCGCAGTCCGTAATCTATTTACTCCATTTGGTG
>JAODAI010279277.1:0-10067 GCA_027575025.1 Scotoplanes globosa | reverse complement strand
GCGCAAGATCGAATTGGGTGGAGGGATATTATTACAGAGCATGTCGAATAGACGAGGACAATAGAGTGTTAAGCGCCTACGGCGCTTTATTTTCGCATCATTGGACGTGACTCAACCTACTACTACTATATACACCTTCCATAGTAAATTGACAAAGTACAGTGGAAGAAATGCAGTACATTACAATTAACCGAAAGTAAAAATTAGACAGTAGCCTGTACTGGAAACAGTAAATTATAATAACCCATTGCCACTGTTAGGTTCGTAGAGCCCTAATAAGCCTGCAGCACAAATGTAATCTTAATATCTATTGTTCACCGGTAACAAAATATGAACACAAGTAGGCCGGGATGTGGCGCCTGCATTATAAACACTCACAAATAATCCAAAATAAAATTGTCAAAATTACTCTGACTAGGTCGCTGTGAAGCAAAGTCAGGAATGATTAGATTATATCATTGGGTGTGTGTGGTGGTGTTGGTGCCAGTGTGGTCACGTGACATGGAGAGATGACGTCATGGGGGGGGGGCCTGATGCCAATAATTGCTAGGTATAGTTCAGTTGTATGAGGTCATACTATTATTATAATATAGGATAGAGTGTACGTATAATGTGTAATAGATACAAGTAGGGCCGGATGTGGCCCCTCCATTATACTTCAATTTATGCGACTATTGAGATATAATTAGCAAGGAGATGATCTACAGTAGACTAATTGTATTGATGCATTGAGTCAGGTTGGCAGTCAATAATCCTTGATTCCTATATAAATGCAGGTCAGAGAAGCAGCTGGCTGGTTCATATCATATAGGACTGTACTGCTCCACACGACAGGAGGAAGTACAGTAACTAACATTTGTTATGTTTTGAGTTATGGAGGTGTGCAGTCAGGCATACTACACAAAAACTTTGCTATGATATATATATTGCATTGCCATGTGTTGTGTTACTGTAGCTACAGTATACTCCCTTTTGTGGTGGTTTTATTGTAGAAAAGTGGACTTACTTCTTCTTCTTATTATTATTATTATTATTATTATATTTGATCCAAGTTGGATCTGGACCCTTCAAAGGAACCCAAATCCCTATTACCCGAAGGTCGACGAGCCCATGTGACATCACAAACGGACAAAGGAGTAAAGGAAAAACCGGAGTGCCCGGAGAAAAACCTTTAGTTGCAAGTATGAAGTAAATCATTTGCACATACCGACCGGGGTATCGAACCCAGGCCACATTGGTGCAAGGCGAGTAGTGTTGCCACTACACCACACACTTGTTCCTAACTTCTTATTTGTATTATGCAATTTATTTACTACATAATTAGAGTGGTCTAAATTTAGATTTTTAATTTAACATATGTAATATGATATATTTAAAAAATCTTATAGTTACTTCCCTTTGTCATGGTGGGGCAGTATATGCCACCATTTCCCTCTCATATATTGAGAGAAGTCGAGATAGCCCAGTGGCAAGGGCTTGTGATTGTGAGATCGCGGGTTTGAATCTCAGCACTGCTGTTTGTTGTCTCGGCGTGTATCCATGAGCAAGGTACTTTGTCTCAATTGCTCTGTATAGCCACCTTGGTCCACCGAGGACAATAGGTTGATACCAGGAAGGGCATTCGATCACTAAGGGCTACAACCGCTCCAGAAAAGCCCTTGCGGCAGTAAGGCACCGTCTAAGCCCCACAAGGGTAGTAACAAGACATTAAACAACTTCATATTAGTACTGGCCCTTGGCATATCCCAGTGATCGGATCGCTGCACTTGACTAGGGAGTGCGAAAACGTAATACGAGCATGCTGGAGTTCATGTGCTATCGGATGCCTTATAGTACATAAAATATTTGACAAAAACTCCATTTCCTATCTGATGCAGAACAGTGATTGATTGGTTCATTAATCAAGTTTCATCCAACACATTTCACACAACAGTTTGATGCATTTGACTATCTTTTATCATCACCTGTCTCGAACTCGCATTGCGATTTAATACGAGTCCGACACTCTATCCATCTCCTGAGCAGGCAGAATTGAAGAACCATTATAGGTTATTATTGAATATATTAAGTTGAATGATTGTGTTTAACGGCTCATTTCTAACCTTCCTGTTTAATAGCGCCGTCCTCAGAATTTTTTCCTAGTCGAGGATCACTGGATTGTTGACCATGCTCCAATCCCATACGCTTAACATTAAGTGAGAAGGCAACATGCAAAAACCATAAATACGAATTAACCTCAAATAGTCCTGTTGGACAGACAACCGGTATTCAATGACAGAAAAATACTGGAATGTTATCACCCTGGATTTAGAAATATATTATCTAATAATTGGTTTCTATTTCTATTATTAGATAATATAAACCATTATTGATTATTTTAGATAGTAGTACAATATTGGTGGTTTACATCATTAAATGATATTTTTAACAATTCCAAGTATGTGTTGCCTGGAAAGGATTCAGAGATCTTCACTACATAGTCTCATGATTTATGCAACACACCATGCAGAGCGACCCAAAGTCTGATTCCACTAGCTAGAGACACTGCTTCATCGGCCCAAATTGATACCAACACAATGAATAAAACAGTTTGAACAATGACAAGTATTGCTAAGAAATAACATTAATATAGTACTTTTTGTTTTTTTAATTATAATACAAATGTACAAAAAAAGTGTGAGTATCGCGGATACAATATACAATATGCTAACCCTCATCATGCAATGCTAAGTAGAGGGCGTCCCTCATTAACAACATCGGACAAAACACCCTTCCTTCGTGCAGCACAAGCATATATTGCTTTGCAATAAAGAAATTAAATTTAGTACAGCAGGAAATCATCTTTTAATGTAAACAAAAAGCACCCTCGATTTAGATCAGCATGACAATAATTAATGACCAAGCATAAAAATATTCTATTACCCGCCACTCCCATTAAGTATGCATGCATCTTCACCACTTGCATCAAGTATAACCCTTAATATACCAGGAAAGAATAGTGCCTCTTTTTAATAACTATTTATGGTAGACATGCCAACACCGAGAGTGGAGTCCGTATATGATAATTAGCAGAATAAGATGTACTACTTTCAAACGAAACATAAGTCTAAACAACACAATAGTGTGTAACATGAAGAAAAGACAATGCCTAATAATATACTAGACATGTCTTAGTGCACTAGCAATGCATTCATGGTGTCATTAACTCTGAAACCTATTCAACTTGTAGGATACTCCCCAATCAATTACTAGGCGCGATCTTTAACAGTATAATTACTGCTTAAATTAATGCATACTGAATACAAGCACAGTAGTATGCGTACTACATCAAATTGTGACTTATAATAGCCTATATGCCTCTCAACCTAAATCATAATATGCAGCACGCTCTTTAAAAATAGAGAATACACTCAACAAAACAAAAGAATATTTATGCCTCTAAATGAACAGCCTAATTATTATGCCTCTAAACCCAAAAATAAAAAATATGCCTTTTAACTTATACCCAATGAATGGATGAATGAATAGGTTTCCTGGTTTTTTTCAACGCAGTGGTTATATGAGCCACCCAAAGCCTTTGATATACCAGTTAGTCACTGGGAGTATAATCATCATTCCGGATTAAAACTTGTGACCTTTCGAACAGAAGTCAAACAGCAGTCACCGACAACGGGCGTATATACCATCACTTGGACGATACAAACCAGCGTGAAGCACTATATCCACTTCTCCAATATGGAACTAAACGTTAGTAATTTTACATACCATATACCGGACAATGTAGCTATACTGGGATACAGGTCTAAAATCACAACGCAAACTGTCCAATCAACCCCGCCGACCACCCAACCCCCACCCACCAACACAAAAGAGAATAAGAAAGAAACAAAAAAAGGGGGCGAGGGACAAGGGTGATAAACTTTGCAGTTAAAAGTCACAGACACTACTGATCCAATAGTCTCCAAAAGACAGAACAAAACAAAAACGTGGTTTTAGAAATTATAGGAAGGAATGAGCAAGAGAAATGAACAAAATGTAATATGAATCGGTAAAACAATAAAAGTGAAGGAATATTGGAAAAAAAGTGAATAGAAAATTAATGTAGCAGATTTATTTTTAAATCAACAAAATACCACATGATTTCCTTACCACCATGAAGTACATTAATCTGCTAAATTTGTGCGGTAATTTCTATTATTAAAGCTGCCGACAAGATATAAAAAAAATGGTGATTTAGACTTTGTCCGACAATCGACTAGGTTTCCTGGCCATTTCCTCAACGCAGAAGTAATATGAGCCACCCAAAGCCTTTGATGCACCCGTTAAGAGAGAACGCTCTTATCAACTGAGGTAACGAACAGCGTGCAAATGTATATTACATATGACATGTCGGTAATTACATTTACTTTGCATTAAACAATACCAGATATAAATAACTTTTGTTTCAATAGCCGTTCGTTGTCCACCTTAGTTCGGGGAAAGGTGGCAATATTTTTGACAGTCAACAAGTCAACAGGTTTGCAAAAGTCTTGTGAATCTTGTTTCGCGATGAAACTTACTCTGCAAGTTATATCATCTCGATTAAAAATCCCAAATGGCAATCAAAGTGGACATAAAAAATTGCACAAGCATATTTTTTCTGCTTGCACAGTTTTAGTTAATTAAAACTCTATAATATTAAGTCCATTTGCTGCTAAGGGAATGAATAGGTTTCCTGGCCCTTGTCAACGCAGTGGTTATATGAGCCACCCAAAGCCTTTGATATACCAGTTAGAGCCACTGGAATATAATCATCATCACTCCGGACTCGAACTCCAGACCTTTCGATCATAAGTCCAACGCTCTATCAACTAAGCTAACCGGAGCTGCTAAGGGAGAATTTCAAATGGCCATGCATCATGGAACATATCAAAATCAGTACAAATAACTAGAGACAATAATTACAATCTTGATTTAAAAAGGTCGTGAATATTAACAAGACACAATTTGGCATCAATGGTGTCGCCCAGAAAACGGAAAAGATGACAAAATAAGTGATCTTCGTCCCTAACAAGCAAAGATTCTTAAAGAAAATCAATAATATTTTGAAATCTTGGTTATGAGATCGTTTCATGATTGGTGTATTGGAGGTACAGTGGAAGAGTGGTTCATCGATTACTATTCATCGGCGAATTGATTGGTAGACGCATAAGTGATAATTTAATGCCCGTCTTGCAGATGGAAATATTACTATTATATGAAGACGATAAACAATGGGCTAAAAAGATGCTCTTGCGGCGATTTTGAGAGAGTTTTTAACGAGTGTGGCATGGGTGTGGTCCTTGTTGCCGGTCTCCCACAGCAGCACTGGTGTACTTAAACTGTAGGGTAGCTGGCAGAGGTTGCAATGCCGCATTGGTTCTCCCGGTTACGAGACATCCAGATGTAGCCATCCTGACCCCAGGTAGAGGCCCAGCTGCAAGAACAGAGACATTAGAAAGGATTAAAATTAATAACAGAATGATTGATGCAGTTTGCTGGCCCTTTCACCAACTGGATTATACGAGTGACCAAAACCCTAGATATTTTAAGTTTTAACACATCGATGCAGTCACCATCACTCCATAGATTCGAAAGACGGACCTTGTGATAATACAAGTCAACCGCTCCATACAACTAGGATTTTCCCTATATTATATTCCCATTGTGTTCATGCAACATATTTCTTAACCCTTTGAACCCTGAATTATTAGGCGCCGTCGGTTCTGTGACCCTGGGTTTATTGAAAACGTACGCGAATAACACGTACGCGCGAGCCGGAAAATCGGCTCACAGGGTATACACGTATTGTGCGGAAAGCCGGAAAACCGGATTTTGGGGTTCAAAGGCTTAACAAGTGTTGGAAGTTGAATTTGATAGACGTCAGAATATCAACAGTCCTATTTTTTTAGTACGGGAGGAAACGTTTTAATCTGGAAGTAATTTCTGATTTTCCACAGTGAACAATTAAAAATCCAAATTAGAATTTCCTAAGTGGGTGACCACGCGGAGGAAGAAGTAATTATAAATTTGCTTTACAAATGAGCCTTGTTCAAACGTCTTTCTTTCGTAAAGTATTCAATGATGATAATAATCTCCATCGTAAAGTATTTAATGATGATGATAATCTCCATTGGAAAGTATTCAATGATGATAATAATCTCCATCGGAAAGTATTCAATGATGAGAATAATCTTCATCGTAAAGTATTCAATGATGAGAATAATCTTCATCGTAAAGTATTCAATGATAAGGCTAATTTAATTGATTCTAGAGTTTCCTGGCCCACTTCAGCACAGAAGATGGAACCTTCGGACCGATTGATTAGGTATATGAGCAACCCAAAGCCCTTTATATTCCAGAAGAGCCTTTGATTGTTGATAGATTACACTTTCTAGCTCTTTTCAATACAGAGGTTATTATAATTTTGGTTGGTTGTGTTTAACGGCTCATTTCTAACCTTCCAGGTTTAATAGCGCCGTCCTCTGAATTTTTTCCTAGTCGAGGATCACTGGATTGTTGACCATGTTCCAATCCCTTACACTGAACATCAAGCGAGAAGGCAATTGCCATGTACCATTTTTAAAGTCTTTGGTATGACCCGACCTCCAGGGGTCTCGAACCCACGCGGGCACGAAACCACTATATGGTCTCTAGGGAGCGACGAAGCTCAGCAATTGGGAGATCCGGAATTCGAATCCCAGGTCGGGCATAGTAGTGTTTTTTTTACCCGAGAGCAATCACGATTTTCCCATAAGAACGGCTTTGATTTCGAAATTAAAAGAATCCCAATTTGATTTCAAATTTTAAGAATCGACTGCCACACGACGTGAAGTTGTAATTTACAAGTATTATACTTATTCCACCTTGGTGGTCTCTTATCGTCGTAAAATAATGTGCCTTCCAGGCCAGTAGGCTTATTATTGCATTAAGTACCAGGTTAACAAATTATGGACCTTTTAATATATGGTAATACTTATGTACGTAACTTCACACCTAAGGTTAATGTTGATGTTTAACGCTTCATTTATAATCTTCCTGTTTAATATAGCACCGTTCTCATATTTTTCCTCTAGTCCATGTTCCAACCCCTTACCCCTTACGCTAAACATCAAGCCACAATGCAACATGTATATCATATTTAAAGTCTTTGGTATGACCCGACCTACATGCGGATGCCTATGACCGTTGCGCATCGCTAGCCGGTCAAATATTATTATAATTAATATTCTTGGAATATTGTGATTATGTATACATGTAGATCATATTTTCTCCTGTAATTTCCTGTAATTTCCATAATATGCTTAGATGTTAAACGATCAAGCAGAACTTTGTCAACAAATAACATGATTTAGCTTACTTGTATATATGTTCATAGCGTAGAAATGATACTGACTAACCGACAATACTGTTATAGCATAGAAATGATACTGACTAACCGACAATACTGTTATAAGCATAGACCTAATCACATTTGTGTTTTGTGTGTACTATAAATAATACATTTTCAAATGGGCTTGCCTATGTTTGTCTAGTCAAAAATATAACATAAAACGCAGTAAATTGTATTGCTTACACGAAAAGACTACCGAGTACAAAGATGTATGCTTTACTGTGTCACATGTTATATATAATTTCAACCCTTGTTGGTCATTAAAGGGATTGTAAAGTTTGTTTCAATGTTAATTGATATTATAGGTTAGGAAATTATCTACCAAATGCTTCAAACTAGAGTCAAATCGGACATTCCATTCTCAATATATTGATGTTTGAAATTTTCAAATTTAGGACGCCAATTTTTTTATTAACGTCTTTATCAAGATTATTGTGACGTATGGTCCTTACAACTAAAGTACACAAATGGCTTGTAAATACGTTTTCTCCAAAGGCGAGGGTCAGTACGGTTAAGAATTATCGCTCGGCCATTATTGCAATCCATTTGGTTTTTCAGATGGTTCTTCTTTGGGGGATAATGTTGTCCTGGATCAGTTGATTAGGAGTATGGCTAATATTCGTCCTGTGACCAGGTTATTGACTCCTTCGTGGTCAATTAATCAGGTTTTGATATCTCTTGCGGAGTCTCCATACGAGCCAATGAGTGAATCCTCCCTAGTTGACTTGACTCATAAAACCGGCGGCGGCTGCTTCGGCTAGACGTCGAAGTTGTTTACAAGCTCTTTCGGTTAAACCTAGCTTCTTGCGCTGGGAATCGAATGGGGTTGGGTTGATTCCGGACCCGGAATTTCTTCATAAGAACCAGACTCTGGTATTTATTACAGGTGACATTTTTATTCCGAAAATCGAGACTAAGTCGTCGATTTCGGAGCACCGTAAGTGGTGTCCAGTTAGGGCACTTAAATGGTATGTTAATAGGATAGAAAATGTTCGAAAGTCATCGAGGCTTTTTGTTCTTCCTAGAGTGCCTTTTTCAGCGGCTTCAAGGGATACCATTTCACGCTGGTTAGTTGATATCATATCTCCTCAAGCCACTGGTAATGTTAAGGCACATCAGGTGCTGTGTCAAGCGGCGTCTAGAGCTTTGTTTGCGAGCGTACCTGTTCAGGATATCCTGGATGCAGAAGCCTGGAAGACGCCTACGACGTTTGTTTCCTGTTACCTCACGGATACGGTTCCCGCTGAAGCGGCTTTCGGTAGAGCGGTCCTCTCTTGTCCTGCCCGTATATCGGTCCTCCCACTGTCTCTGCCGGTGCTAGACTAATGTAATTAAGATGTTGATGACGGTATATAAGTATATGTCTATGATGTGAATTCCCCAAAACTTACTGGTTTGGGTATTCACGAGTAGACTATACTTATAGTGATCATTCCCGCCGACCCATCCCCCGTTCTATATGACGGCAATTTTTTTAGTTGTATCGTTTCTTCGGGGGAAATTATATTTCTTTCTGAAGTTTTTTTGTCTAGAGAGAGAGAGAGAGCGTGGCCAAGAAAGAGGTCTTTTTACTTAAGTTTAGTTTTTGGGGGAATCCCTTATTTTTATTGAGCAGCGCATTGTTTATTTTTAAAAATAGATGCTCTGCTTATGTCACACCTTTCTTTGAATGAGAGTTTCAGGCCTTAAGTGTTTGGGGATTAGCGTTTGTGTCGTTAGTATACGCTTGGGCCTTTTCTGGCTGGTGGTGCCTGTGAGGTCAAGTTGGTAAGTACTTTTTCATTTCATTATTTATTAGATCCACAAAGATACAAACAATACAGACATAATATCACAAGTAGAAAGAAAGGATCAGGATGAACAAAAGGAAACTGAATTCCTGTAACACGAAGGCCTGTTCACCCAAAGACGATTAACATAGAAAATTATATGTATAATGAATAAATATATAATATATGCACATATAAATAAATATAGTTATAATTAAAATGTACAAAAGATATATATAACAAGATTAGGAATTATGAGATAAGGTTAAGAAGTGTTTGTTAACACTAGTGCAAAACGACTGGAAGGAGCCAAAGAGGAGCAATTAAGGGGCAAGGTAGGCCTACCCAATAGCCTAGGAAAAATGTTGATAAAGTTTGTATGAAGTAAGTTGGTCCTAGAATACGAATGATTGAAGAGGAGCGCATCGCTGTGGCGTGTGTTGATTACAATATAACCGGATACAACATAGCATACAAATTGTCCACATAGACACTTGAAAACAAACATAATTAAAATAAGGTGATATATGTTTAAAAAGGAGAAGGAAGATGCGCATCATAGGACATCTCCATACATTTCTGGTTCAATATAAAACGAGAAGCGCTCCTCTGAACCCCCAACCCCCTTCAGTCGTTTTTCTTGAGTCTTTTTTCTTGAGTCAGAATCTGGGGACGCCAGGCGGGCAAACCCAACTCAATAATATGGACGACAATATATTTAAAGAGTAAAAAACAGTGCTATTCAGACCAGCTGAAACAGAACGTAAGAAACCTAGATCTTTGCAAGCCTTGGAGGCAACAGTATTGCAGTGGAGACATCAGGATAGCTGATTTTAAAAAATGACATCACGATATTTGTGGGACCTGACGGTCTCGAGTGGAAAACC